>PVKU01002415.1:0-64369 GCA_004027475.1 Anoura caudifer
AAGTTCTCCTTTATTATTTGTTCAAATAAGTTTTCCACTGGTTGCTCTTCTTCTTCCCCTTCTGGTACCCCTATAATTCAGATGTTGGGACGTTTAAAGATGTCCTGGAGGTTCCTAAGCCTCTCCTCATTTTTTTGAATTCTTGTTCCTTCCTTGTTTTTTGTTTGGTTGTTTCTTTCTTCCTTCTGGTCCACTCCATTGATTTGAGTCCCAGCTTTCCTCCCATCTCTGTTAGTTCCCCATGCATCTTTCTTCATTTCACTTATTGTAGCCTTCATTTTTTCATCTAATTTGTGAGCAAAATCAACCAATTCTGTAAGCATCCTGATTACCAGGGTTTTGAATTGTGCATCTGATAGGTTGGCAATCTCTTCATCGCTTAGATAAATTGGCTCTGGGGCTTTAATTTGTTCTCCGGTTTGAGCCATTTTCATTTCTGGGGTTTTTTTTTTTGTTGTTTGTTCGTTTTGTCTAGTCGCAGCTGTTACGTAGTGAGGGGTGGAGCCTCAGGTGTTCCCCAGGGCGGGACAGCCCAGTTGCTGGGTAGTGACATTGTATGTGGGGGCGGGGTCTGAGAGGAGATAATGGAGGTTGCTTTACTCTCTCTCAGATTCCAGTTCCTTTCACCGCTTCCCCTTTGCCTGGATTATCTGCACGTGAATGTGGGACCATCCGGTCAGCCAGCTGCCTTGTGCGGCCTCACTGGTTCTGCACAGTTGCCACCCTGTGCCCAGGGTCTGCTAGTCGCCGCCTGTGCACCTGGGGGCTGCCAGCCTCTGCTGCCTGTGCACCCGGTCTGCACCTCCGCTTTTTCCTGCTGCGACTCCGCCCCTCTTACCAGTCTGGATGAATCGTTGTTGGACTTCCAAACAGTTTGATTTTCTGAGATCTGGTTGTTTTCTTGTTTCTAAATCTTTGTTGTCCTTAATTTGGTTGTGAGAAGAGCACAGTGCATCTGCCTATGCCTCCATCTTGGCCGGAAGTCCCTCCTTCATTATTTTTTCAAGGAAGTTTCCTATTTCTTGCTCTTCCTCTTCTCCTTCTGGCACCCCTGTGATTTGGATGTTGGAACATTTAAAGTTGTCCCAGAGGTTCCTAAGCCTCTCCTCATTTTTTTGAATTCTTGTTTCTTCATTCTGTTCTGGCTGAATGTTTATTTCCTCCTTCTGCTCCAAACCATTGAGTCCCAGTTTCCTTCTCTTCACTCTTGGTTCCCTGTACATTTTCCTTTATTTCACTTTTCATAGCCTTCAATTTTTCTCTATTTTGCAACCATACTCAACCATTTCTGTGAGCATCCTGATTACCAGTGTTTTGAACTCTGCATCTGATAAGTTGGCTATCTCTTCATTGCTTGGTTCTTTTTCTGGAGTTTTGATCTGTTCTCTCATTTGGGCCATATTTCTTTGTCTTGGAGCAGCTCTTACATTATAAGGAGCAGAACCTTAGGTATTTGCCAGGGTGGGGCAACCCACATGACTACCTTGTGGCACTGTCTGTGGGGGAGGGGTCCAAGCGGGAACAAATAGTTGCTCTGCTCTCAGCAGACTTTCCCATGCTGCCCAAAATCAAATTGGGCCCTTCTGGTGCTGGTTCCCAGGTGGATGGATTTGTGTACATTCTAGGACCCTGTGGGTCTCTCCAACAAACTCTCCTGTGAAGCTGGGAGCTTCTCCCGCTGTCACAACCCCCACAGGTTCTTACAGCCAGAGGTTTGAGGCTTTCTTCTGCGTTGGAACCCTGGGTTGTGCAGTCTGTCTCTCCCCAGTTGTTCCTCTCTGTTTATCTGCATGCAAATGTGGGGCCGCCTGGTGCACCAACCACTGCCTCACTCACCCAGTCCTCCAGTTGCTGCCTTGCTGCGTGTCCTCTCTGCCCTGGCTGCCTGTCTTCACCCTCCTACCAGCCTAGATGAATGTTTCCTTCTTTAACTCCTTGGTTGTTAGACTTCTACACATCTTCTGGCAGTTCTGATTATTTTTGTTTTTAAATTTGTTGTTGTCCTTCTTTCAATTGTGCAAGGAGGCAAAGTATTATCTATCTACACCTCCATCTTGGCCAGAAGCTTTTTTTAAAGCCTCACATTCTTATTCACAGGGTTCTGCTCTCCCTTCCCTGGCTCCTGCTCTCTCTGTGTGTCTCCCCTTCTCCTCCCCTCTGCATGAGCCTCAGAGTCCCGCAGGGCCACCCAGGGAAACTGTGAGCCCTACAGTGGGAGTTAGACATAGAGGAAATGCCTTTTCTCTGGCTTTACTAGAAAATGTCTCATGGCCATGGCACCTATCTCATGGCCAAAGGGTTTTCTCTCTTTAGGCCAGTTCAGAATTTTCTATCCCTGGCAAGATGCCAGCAATAGTGTGGGACTCTGTCAACACCTCCCAGCAGACTGGAGAAGACAGCGCCACACCACAGGTCAGCAGCAAGGCTTGTGTTTGGGAGTGGGTAAGAGAAGGGAGGGAAGGTGCCCAACACACTTCCTCTCCATCAAGTAAGAAAACTTTAAACTAGGAGCATACCTGACTGTACAGGGGTGGCAAAAGTAGGTTTACAGTTGTGAGGGTGTGAAATAGAGCTTATTCTTATACTGTTAATTTATTATTGCATTTATTTACATTACCACTGTAAAACTACTTTTTCTCACCCCTGTACACTTAGGTCTCCACAGAAAAGGTATGCTCTGAACCATATTTGGATAGCTTAAAATGCAGGGGCTTAATTTATCGGAGTCTTTTTGCTGAGGCCTGAGGAGTGCTGATCACAGGAGGCATCAGAGACAGACTTTTAAGTCTGCTCATGGCCAGCCACCCTTTAGAGTTGGGATTTTGATTCTGCTCTTATAACTTTCTTTTAAAAGTAAGATCACAGGTGTTTGTCTTTGCTCCTGCAGGTTCCAAATGACAGTCTGAAGTGGACTGCAGCCCTAAGTCAATGTGAAGGGAAAAAAAAAAACAAATTACATCGCATCACACTGTTTGGCATGGCTTTTTGTTCAAGATTTTGCTATTTTGATTTAATATTGCCACTTTTCAGTCAGGTATTTTGTCTTATAAAATGCTTCAAGTCATGAACAATAATTTACCCCACTGCTGAACTGTGTTCCCCAGGAACCAGATCTGCCTCTAACCAGCAGCTCTTACCCTTGGCTGCACGGGGTGGAGGGTAGGACTAAAATTCCTCAGACCCAGGCCAAACCACAGACCACTTCCCCACTTCAGACCTCTATTTTGTGACCATATTCAACCAATTCTGCGAACATCCTGATTACCAGTGTTTTGAACTCTGCATCTGATAAGTTGGATACCTCTTCGTCGCTTAGTTGTATTTTTTCTGGAGCTTTGGTCTGTTCTTTCATTTAGGCCAAAATTTTTGTCCAGTGTGCCTGTAAGGGGCGGAGCCTTAGGTATTCGCCAGGGTGGGGCTACTCACCTTGCTGCTGCGTTGTGATGCTCTATGTGGGGGAGGGGCCAGAAAGAGAACAATGCCACTTGCTGGGCTCTCTACCAGATTTCAGTCACTTCCTCTGCTACCCACAGGCAAATTGGCCCTTCTGATGCTGATTCCCAGGTGGGTGGGTTTGTGTACATTCTAGGACCCTGTGGGTCCCCTCCAACGAACTCTCCTGTGAGGCTGGGAGTTTCTCCCGCTGCCACCTCAACCCCCACGGGTTTTTTCAGTCAGAGGTTTTGAGGCTTCATTTCCCCCACACTAGGACCCTGGGTTGTGCAGTCTTTCTCACTCCCCAGTTGTTCTTCCCAGTTTATCTGCAGGCAAATGTGGGACCACCCGGTCCTCTAGCCGCCAACTTGTCTCAAGTTCTCTCCACCCTGGCTGCCTGTTTCCACCCCTCCTACCAGTCTGGATGGATGTTTCTTCTTTAACTACTTGGTTGTTACTCTTCCACACAGTTTTATTTTCTGGCAGTTCTGCTTATTTTTTCCTTTTGAATTTGTTGTTGTCCTTCTTTTGGTTGTGTGAGGAGGCAAAGTGTATCTACCTACGCCTTCATCTTGGCCAGAGGTCCCTGTTTTGTTTTTAAGAGTGTAAAGGGTTCTCTGACTAAAAAGTTTGAGAAGCTCTGTCTTACAGACTCTTCTCTTTCCAGGAGGACCGATTTCATAGCAAATGGAATCCAGTGTGTCATCCTGACCTACCTCCCTGAGCTGTTAGCAATCCGCAATAAAGTTGTTTAGCTCCCCTGAAGCCCAAAGCACGTCAGGCAATGGACCCTCAGGTTAAGAAAGCTGGCTCCCAAATCAAACTGCTTAATTAGATATGAAATCTATTGCCCCATGACCTTGGGAATAGTTACTTACCTGCATTTTTCGGACCATAAGACACACCTAGGTTTTAGAGGAGGAAGATAGGGAAAAAAATTTTGAAGCAAAAAATGTGGTAAAATATTTAATAACATAAATAACATAATATTTCACCAATGTAAATGTAAACAGAACTCAACAGCAGCAGTAACAACCATTATTCCTCCCAAATTTAGGGGGGGGTGTGTCTTATAGTCCGAAAAATATGGTAATTCTGTACCCCAGCATCTATATGTAACATGGGGATAATGCTACTGCTTACATTACAGAGAGCCAAGAAAGGCTCTGAAACATATTAAGTGCTCATTAAATGCTAGCTATTATCTTTATTACGGTCACACATAATGATAATATTCTCTGCCATCAAATAAGAGAGCTACCAAATAACTGCAAAAAAAGTTATCCGTGCTCCAAATGTGCATCTTTGGGGTACTGCAGGAGGGCTGGGCTGCACCTGGCGTGGGTTCCCGAGTGCGAATGAACTTGGAAAGGAGCAGAAGCCCCCACTCCTGGTCTTTTCTGAGGTCAGACAGTAGCCTTGAGTGCAGTCGGTGTGATAGCACTCCCTAAAGTCATAATCAGGAAATGTGGAACAATCTGTTTCTCCCACAAGGCAATCATGACAGGGCTATTTTAAACGTCAAGCACAAACCTGACACCAGGGAAGTACACAACCTCTTCAATGTGTACCTGCCTTGAGCCCAGAACCATCTCTACTCAGTGAGGCAAACAGCCAGATGGAGGAGAACTGACCATTCCTTCCCTTCCCCAAACTCCATCTCCCGCAAACCCACCTTTGCCTGTATTCAATTCTGCTTTTGAGAAGTGCAGCTTATGGTGCTTCCCTTAAGTAGGCCAGGGGTTTTATTTATTTGGGGGGACTGCTACTATTCCAGGGCTGAACTTTTAGCTTGCTATAAAGTTAATGTGCTATTCAATGTTCACTGCAGGCTAGACTGTGGGGCTGTGTATTTTCTGCCACCCCCAGAAGGCCATTATCTGTAATTGCCCATTACCATGCATAATTATTTCTCCTAGCCTGGTCTGTGACCTCCAGGGTTGCACTCTGTTACAGCTAACTGCTCCAAACTGCCCCGCCTTACCAAATTTGTGAAGGAAGCTTTTCTGTTCTTTGGTGCTGTTAATGGTGTATTCCAAAGCCTGCATGAGAACATTTTACAGGCACACTTATCTTAAGTCAGGAGTATCTCAGATCTTGTCCAGATGGACCTTACCTACCTCCACAGAGTTTACCTCCCCTCAGATAGTGAGGAGATATAATCAACCGTCCATTATATGGGAGCTCATAACCCAAACTGGGGATTATCTGGAACCCTTTACACTCCCTTTTCTTTGGTTTGGCTCTTTAGTTGTATCCTGCTTTTGAAAGAGTGCTTGAGAGGAGTAGGTAGGGAAGGGAATAGGGAAAGAGTGAAACTTCAAATCTTAAATTCAATATATAATATATGCTCTCACATTTAATGTTTTTGAGTGGAAGAACTGTGTTCCAATCAGTGGTTAAAATGAGATCTGGGGATTCCACGTACATTTAAAATATCCATTCTGTAACTGACATCTGGTATACACTCCAAAGTGTCACCTTCCGTTTCCTCACTTCACCATTGGCAGAAACAGAGGGTGGGGACAGGGAACCGCTGGCTGTACACGTGGATGCTGAAGCGCTTAGCCACTCACTGGCATCTCTGTGTCTTCCTCACCACTGCCTCCTTCAGAAGTTCTGCTCAGTATGAGGGTGTGAGATGCACCTTAAACCTATCATATGGCTCACAAAAGCATCTGAAAGAGTGTCCAGAGCTAGGAATAAACCACTCAGTTTCTAGGTGGCCACAACCTACCACTGCATCTGAGACTGTCCGCAGAATCTCCTCAATGTGTGCACTCCCTGCATGTGCCATCTTTTTTTTCCTTCTGCCTTTCCTTCCTTTTGAATAAAGCTCCTCCTAAATTAAAAGTCGGTGCCAAAAATAAAACATCTCCATTCTTTCAGACCATTTTTACTAAAGTCAGGGAAGGTAAACCACAGAGCAGTTGTATGGCCCTAAAGGCTCTGCCAACTTGGAATATGTATGTGTAAACACATTCATAGGTACATGCACATATATACACTCAAACATAGGTACACACATATACATGCACACGCAGCTATCTCTCTCTCTACCTATCTGTGTATCTATCCATCAATACCCTAACTGAAAGGAAAGTCCAATCTTATCAGAAAGAAATGATTACCAAGAACCAAGCTGGGCCTGCCAACTAAAGCGTTGTCATGGCTTTTCACGGAATCAGTAACAATGAAGGCTTAGGAATTCACTTTACCCCTTGTTTCAACGCCTGCGCAAACTGAAGTGGTGAGTCTGCAGATGCACGCACAGCTGGCAGTGGGGCCTCAGCTGAGGTCCCCATGTGAGACCTCGTACTTTGCCACCATATTGTGTTTTCCAGGGGAAAGGAAGCTGTGCACAGGTGGCCAGTGAATATCATCAGTTAAAAGACAGTTGCTACTGACAAAGAGTCAACCCTGCCAGTTTCCCAGAAAAGACTGTTGACTACTAACCGTTTAAATGCTAGCAGTAAGGTGTATCAAATAAAGGGGTCAAGAGAGTTCTCAGCCTCTGAAAACAGACTGTAACAGTCAGAACCTCATCCTTTCCATTGGGGAATGTTGGGCAAGGTGAGGGCTGAGTCGTGCTTGGTCTAAGGGCGCATCACACTGACCAAAGCCCCTAACTGTGGCTCTTCTGACTCCTCCCTGAGGCAGTTCACTACGACCCTGGCCGGCTCCTTGTTTAGCTCTGCAATCTGCATCTGCAGCCTTGTTTGCCAACTGCCAACCCAAGTCACTGTGTACCATAAAAGATGTGTCCAAACTCTTGGTTAACTCTTTACAGCTAGCTGCTCCACCAAACATGTCACTAACCACAAGAATAGAAGGGCGCAGTGAAAAAAATTTCACACTTGTATTACTCAGCCATGAAAAAGAATGAATATTTACTATTTCCAATGGTAGGAATGGACCTAGAGGGTATTATGCTAAGTGAAGTAAGTCAGTCAGAAAAAGACAAACACCACATGATTTCACTTATCCATGGAATCCAAAGAACAACATAAACGAACAAACAAAACAGAAGCATACTCACAGATACAGGGAACACACTGATGGTTGCCAAAGGAAAGGGGAATTGGGGCACTGGATAAAAAAGGTAAAGAGACTGAGAAGGACAAAGTGGCAATTACAGAATAGTCATGGTATATAGCACAGGGAATATAGCCAACAATACTGTAATAACTATGTATGGTATCAGGTGAGTACTGGAAATACTGGGAGGAATACTTTGTAAAGTATAGATAAACTGTAATTGAATATTTTTAATTTAAAAAAATAAAAGGATTAAAAAAAATCATACTTGTGACAATTACTGCCCCCTCGATGTAGGGGCCAGAACCCGAATTCCCCGCCTCCATGCAGTTAGGGCCTAGGCATGTGAGGCAAGCTCTGCCCGTCAGATCACCCAACTGAGACTTCCACTGTGACAGTACTTCTTCATTGTGACTGGATCCAGAGGCTTCTGGCTTTTGATAGTGGCAGAGGCAGCAGTTGAACGACCCTGAAGACGTTGCCAACTTGGGATATGTGTATGTAGATACACATACACACACACACACTCACACATATATGTATGCATACACACATATACATGCATACACAGAGATATCTATCTATATGTACATATCAACCAACATCCCAACTGAAAAGAAAGTCAAATCGTAACCAAAGAAATGATTACCAAGAACCAAGCTGGGTCTGTCAACTACAATTGTCATGGCAACTAAGAAACAGCAGGACAGAAGCTACGTAACAGGCCAACTTTTACAACCACAGTCGCATCCCCCAATGTCTTTATTTTCCTCACCTAGTGACTTGTGCTGAACAGACTTTGTCCACCTGCATCACCAGCAATGACACACTTTCAGAAATTCCACTTCACAGAAAGGTCACCAGTACCAAGAACTGTTCGGTGGTATCGTCCCCCCTTACCCCTGGGGGATCTGAACCAAGACCCCCAGTGTCTGCACTCAAAGTAAACAGAACCTGAGAACCTCTCTGAGGGGGAACAGTATGTGGCACGGTGGGAGGGGAATGTAAACTCCGACACCAGGGGCCTGCGTGGAGGGAGCCCTCTCTGCAGCAGTCAGCAGGCTCTGGGGAGCGCCTGGGATCATCTGTGGCTGCGTCCACCCCCAGCCTCACCTGTGCTTCTCAAGATGCATTCCATCACAGAAACAATACCGATCGACAAGAAAGAGAATAAAGATTTTTTAAAAATCAGCAATGGGGCTAAGGTCCTTATCTGAACAATACAAAAACACATACTCTTACAAGCAGTTTTAAGTTTAAGTTGGTTTCTTTTTAGCTGGAAAGGAAACAACAAAATAGGCAGAGCCTCAAGACTCACCTGGGTGTACTCTTTCATCCCTGGACTAGACACAGACCAGAAAAGTGACAGGAAGGCTGACCTGAGAAGAGACTACAATGCCATGACTAAAAGGATTTCAGAGCTGAAGAGCTGAGCTTAGTGAAAAGATCATGATGGATGCTGTCAGAGGAAGGATTCACCAGAAAGGCAACCACCACAGAGGTGGGAACAGAGCTGTTCTTTCACAGATGCTGGGTAGTCAGTCATTTGCCCCAGGAAGGTCAACTTGTGAGAAAGAGCTCTCAAAATTCAACCAATTCACTCATTCATTCATTTGTTCATTCAATACCGAGTGCTCAATGCTCTACCTCCAAGGCAAAAAGAGTCACTTTATCAAACATTACCATCTGCACATGCAGATGCCTTCAAGTTCCACTGAGTCCGAAACTAGGAGGCCCGCAACTGCACAGAATGTGTAGCACTTTACTTACTGTGAGCCCAAATACAGACAGCTCAGGCTTGCATTAACAGCTAATATAAAACACATGTGCACACAAGGAGAAAAGCCCATTAAATGGTACGACAGAAAATATGACACCTTAAGAAAAATGAATAAAATAATAAGCAACAGATTATTAAATTCTTGGGGATTGAAAAAGCTAAACTAGGGAGGAGAAACAAAGTCACTGCTGATTAAATATGGAGAGTTTTAAGCCAATTATAAAAGATCAAAGAGAACAAGAGAGGGGAGGAGTAGCTTTACAAGTAACTGAGATAGGAGACCTTGGGAGAAATATGACCAGGGAAAAATCATTACCGTTTACAGTAAAAGTAATCTAGGGATGACTTTAGCGAGAAATTCACCAGAGACCACCACTGGAGAATGGCATGGGGACAGAAATAAAAAAGATCTTCACTTTAAAAAGGCACACAGCTCTGGAGGGAAGATGCTTTCTCTGTAGAACAACAGGACTGGCAAAGTGAAATGTGGCTGAAAAATGCCAGTGTCTGAGCCACATTTTGGGTTTCTAGGCCATCAACCTCTGGCTAGGAAATACAGCGTGGTCTTCATTGCATGCCACCACTGGCAAAGGGAAGAGGGTCTCTGAAGCTCACCTGACACTTTGTCTTGCCCCCAATAAAAATCTGATGCGGCCCCTCTGAATAATGTTAACTTCTTCAAAAGTCAACCATTGCTAACTATCCTCGATTTTACCCAAGAGGAGCGGAGCTAAAAAATGAGTTGCTAATGCAAGTGTTGCTAACTTTTAATATTATCTTTTATATATGGAATATTCTACAACTTGCCCATATTCTTTCAGATGCTACCCACAATAACTTCATCAGGATGAGAGAGCAGGAACTCCTAAGCTTCCCAAAAAGAGGAGCTGTCTGTGGCTTAGAAAGGTGCCCTGCACCCAAGGGAACACAGCAGGAGCTACAGTCTTTTTTTTTTTTTTTAAGATTTTTTTTGAAGATTTATTTATTTTATCCTTAGAAAGGAAGGGAAGGAGAGAGGGAGAGAAATATCAATGTATGATTGCCTCTTGTGCGTCCCTTGCTGGGAACTGGCCTGCAACCCAGGCATGTGCCCTGACTGGGAATCGAACCGCGATCCTTTGGTTCGCAGGCCCGCACTCAATTCACTGAGCTACACCAGCCAGGGCAGGAGCTACAGTCTGGATTAAACCCAGGCCTTTGCTTCCAGGTGTGGTACCTTCTTGCAATGACATGAAAAACACAGACAACCCTGCTCTTCACCTTTGCTCTGAGTAGTTAATTCAGTGTATTTTGGATTTTTGCTTTTTAGCAATCATCAATACACAGGATATTATAGAGTAACAGTCAGAAAGCTCAGGCCAAGTACAGAATACTGCCAGGGGATCCCCATTACAACTAGCATATAAGATCAAGAACGATGCCTAACTTACAAAACTTTTCCTTCCTACATGAGATTATAAAGATCACTCTACAACTACAAGGTGACTAAAAGCTTATGGTATAACTGAATTTACAGAGTGAGAAGACGTGACATTATAACATAGCACTCACTGATACTACAGAAAATATATTTCATGAAAAGAGAGAAAGGAGCTCTGGACATCAACTATTCTACTTACCCCTATACCTGAATACAAACTGTTCACCAGTCTTAGCAACCTGGCTACCTACCAGGTCCCAAATTAGTACTATCATGATGAGTTGAATAGCACAGGGCATGAGAATGGGCTGTGACTCACAGACCCGGGTTTGAATCCAACCCCACCTTTTAATAAATGTGCAATCTTGAGCATGTTATGAAACCCCAATTTCCCTACAAATGGAAAAATAGTTCCTATTTTACAGAGTTGCTGTAGAGATTAAATAAGAATGTAAATATCAAAGCAGCTAAAACAACACCTGACAAGAGGCAGACACTCAGTAAATGGGAGCTAGAATTGTAATTATTACTACCACTGCTGAAAGCGTAATGCCAGGGTTGGGAGCTGAACAAACTATACTCCAAAAGCAAATAAGGTGTTGTCCACTCTCCGTGCGTCACAACAAGGAATGAGGAAACATTATTCACAATTGCGTGGGATCCTCAGTTTGGACATCACCCGTTCCTGATGTACTGGCCCTTGGCAACACAAACTAATGTGAGAATTATATTTCTTTGCTTAATCATCCTCATTACACTTTGTTTTCAGTTCTACCCAATTTTCCCTGCTCCTGGATGCAAGCTCTTTGTTCCCTGTCAAACTCCTTTCCACTGCTGTAAATAATCTCTCTCCCTCTTTTATATTACCTTTCAAATATTTATAGACTCTTATTCTCCTTCTCTCCAAGCCATACATCATTTTTGTTGCCCTTCCCCTGAATTCTTCTAGTTTATCTACATGTTTTAGAGAAAAACAAACTCCAGGTGCTTCATGATGAAAACAGTACACCCAAAGCTAACAACCTAAACCAATGAGGCCCCTTATTCAAAAGCCACAAGGAAATTCTTTGATGTGCTTCTTACTCCTTTTCTCCTGTAACTCATAATTCCATCTCTCAGATAAAAATTGAGGCGGAGAGTGATAAGGGAAATGAACACCACCCTCACCGAGCAATGGCCAGGGCTCTAAGAGACAGCAGCTCCTGGAATGGGATGCCGCGGGAAGTCTCAGATGTGGCTCAAACTAGCTAATGAGGAATTGTGTGCTGCGTGTGTGGCTACTACTTGTTCATTCCTTCCCATCCTCCGCATTCGATGTGCGTGTATTAGAACAGCGTCCTTGAGACCACCTTGATGCTTTGTTTTACCCAAAATGAAAAATCTGACACTAATTTTCAAATGCACACCGATTTGGATGTGCTTTTAAAACTGAAAACTGCTAACACTAAACACTTAAAACGACTATCCTTATCACCAGGTGGAGCCCATTTCACAGTGGGCAACAAGTGAGACTCATCTGGTTCAGCTTTCTCACTTTTCTTCTGGAAGGTGGTGATGTCAAAGTGTCTGCCCCCTCCTAAAGGCCTACGCTGACGACCCCTACTTCTCAATCTGACACTCACGTCCCAACGTTTCTGAAATGTGTGCCTTCCAAACTGTGAGGGGCAGCATAATATTTATGATGCTTTACCTATTTTACTGAAAGTAAGTTCCTTACCTCAGCATCCTGAGTACTCGTGTGGTTATACAACACTCTCCACTGCTAGAAAGGGTGAGAGAGATGGCTACAACTAAAGACATGTATCAATAAAATTAATAAAACAGAATAATAAAAATGAAGCCAAGACAAGCAGCTTACTCTAATTATTCCAACATAAGGGTCAATACATTCACTCTGTATGCACACTAAGGTGTGTCTCTGAGATTCCTGGCAGCTGGGGTGGGGGTGGTAGGAAATGTGATAAATTACATAATCCTTGCCCACAGATACAGTTCTTGTGATGTTAGCCCATGTAGTTTCATTTAGAAAAAAACTGGTTTATGGCTGTTGGGTAGATCATATGCAGAGCCCATTCGCTGCTCCTATTACAATCTGAAATAGGAGTTCTGTGGCATGATTCTCTACTTCATCATGGCTTACAAGAATTGCATAAATATCTTAGTGGAGCACCAGACAAACTGGGCAGATGTTATTTTATCCACCTAACCTTTGAGGACAGAGACAAAGAAAGTAAGTAAACTGCTCAAAATCAGAGAGGTGGTAAGTAACTGGGCTAGGTTTTTGGACTCCAAATTTTAGGGCTTTTTCTCTGACGTGGAGTTTCCTCCCCAGGCACAATGTTATCAAGGTGATAGCAAAACTCTTTTTCCAGATGTCCTCAAGCTTTAAGACTTTTAGTCAAGCTCCCACCACCATATACCACTCTCTCTCAGGGCGGGGGGTGGGGAGAGCCTGGCACTTCCCTGAGGTAACAACAGCTCATCCTGGGGGAGAATGCCCCCAAACATGTCCAACATCAATCAAAGAAAGCAGTAAAATTATTTTAAACAGTTGACTGATAATGTGTACTCTAAGTTCATGTAACATTGGTAATAAGGTTAATCTCTAATAACCAGAATATCTGCCTAGACAGTATACCTACTCAGTCCTGCCATACCTGTTAATTTTATACCAAATAATAGTATAGAAACTTCTAGGTCATAACACTGGACATGATTGTGAAATGGTTCATCACTGGGGCTGTCATCTTAACTTGAGATCTGCCCACGGTTAACTGAAATAAGGAGTAGAAGTTGGAAGAACATAAAGACATCAGGTTTAGCTGTTCTACTACAGCCACTCTGACTTGGTCTAGCTAATGATCCGCTAGTCAGGAACTAGAAGAATCACAGGCTTCCGCTCCTCTGCTTGACCTTCAAAACATGCAGTGACCAGGGCTCAGTCCTTGGGCTCCTCCCACCTTTGCAGTCTGTCTCATCTAGTCTCAGGGTCTGAAATACCGAGAAGTGCGGTGGGGGGTGTGTGTGGGGGGGATTGCAACTTATGTCACCAAGGGCCAGCCAACCTCTATAATAAATAAGGACCCCCTAGATATGAGGGGAGATTCAATAGAGAAATGGGTTAAAGATGACTCACAGAAAAAAGTACAATAAATGCATGAAAAAGAACTGTTCAACCTCACTAATGAAGAAAACAGAGATTATAAACTATATTAATTGTATTTGTGTTCCACTGCTATATAACAAATTACTGCAGTTTAGTGGCTTAAAACCACACATACTGTCGTCCAGTCTTGTGCATCTGTAGTCTAACACAGGTCCCTCTAGGCTAAAAAGCAAGGTGTCAGCTGGGCTGCACACCTTTTTGGAGGCTCTAGGGGAAGATCTGTTTCCTTGCTCATTCGGGCTGCTGACAGAATTCAGTTCCTTGCAGTTGAAGGACCAAGGTCCCATTTCCTTGCTGGCTGTTGGCTCAGGGCTATTTCCAGCTTCTAGAGAACTCCTGATTCTTTGGCTTGGAGCCCCTTCCTCCATCTTCAAAGCCAGCAATGGTGGGTCGAGACTCTCTCACACCTCAAAACTCACCTTCTCCTGTGTTTTCTTCTGTTGTGGCATCTGTGGGGCAGCCAGGTAAGGTTCTCCACTTCTGAGGATTCATGCCATTAAAATGAGCCCACATGGAGAATCAAGGATCATCTCCCATCTCAGGATCCTTGACTCCATCACATTTGCAAATTTACTTTGGCCACGTAAGATAACATCACAGGACTGAGGTGTGGCCATCACTGGGGGCCACTGTCCTATGATCATATGATCATACAATGCTTCACCTTTTAGATTGGTACAGCCCCACTGTCAACCTAGTATTGGCAATACTGTGGCAATGCTGCTCTGGGGAAGAGTGCCATTGACAACATCTACCAAATTACATGTAAATTTGCCTCCAAAACTGCCACTACTTCATTCTATCTTCATTACCACCACTCCAATCCAAGTTGTCCCCTGTACCTGGGCAACTGCACAGCTTTCACTTCCATCCTTTCAAACTACACTCCACACAGCAGCATAGAGAGCTTTTTAAAAATTAAATCAGCCCTGACTGGTGTGGTGCAGTGGGTTGGGCATTGCCCTGCAAGACGAAGGGTCGCCAGTTTGATTCCCGGTCAGAGCACATGCCTGGGTTGTGAATTCAGTCCCCAGTTGGGGTTGCAGAGGAGAGGCAACCAATCAATGTTTCTCACATAGAAGTTTCCTTGTTTCTCTTTCTGCCTCCCTTCCCGTCTCTAAAAATAAATTAAATGTTTTTAAAAATGTAAATCAGATCATGCTATCACTGCTTCAACACTCCAATGACTTTCCACTGCACTCAAAATAAAATCCCAATTCCTTCCCGGCATACAAGGCCCTGGGAGATGCAGCCCCCCGTGGCACCACCCCGTGCTCTCACCACTCCAGCATTCTGGCCCACTTCCTGTTCCAAGCAAGTTCTCGCCTTGCTGCACTTTCTGCCTCGAAGGCTCTTTCCCCAGACTTTGAGTGCAATGGCTCACTATCACTTGGGTTTAGCTTCAATTTAATCTCCTTAGAAAGGCCCTCTTTCCCTAACCATCCTGCCAAACAGCCACTGTTCCTTCAAACGCTTCCATAGTATCACTTTATCTTTCTCCACAGCACTTACCACTCTCTGCAAACATCTTGCTTATTTACTGGTGTACTTGTTTATCAACAGTGTCCCCGTTGGATATGTAAGACCCACGAGAGACAGATGCTTCTGCACTGCTGTATATCCCATGCCTGGAAAAGGGTCTGACCCACGGCAGTCACACAATGAACGGTTGTTAAATAGTGAAAAATGAAACAGAAAAACGGAAGAAGGGAGGAAGGGGATACGCTCAATTCAGTTCAGCATTTATTGGCGTTTGATGTTTCCCTGAATTTTTGCTATTCTATATTTTAGATAAACCCCCAAACCTCAGGACCACAGTTAAGGGGTAATGAAAAATAGAGAGTAGTTTTGTAAGTGCTGAAATCAATACCAGAAGTCATCTGTTAGTATACATTGGATTAAACCCATACTGAATGGCAAAAGCAATACTTGAGAACTTGTACTGCCAATGAAAATCAGAAAATTTGCTCTCATCATAATGCTAAATTAATATTTTCTTTTGACAAGCCATGTAGTCATAGTTTGTTTTAAGAGTTTATTCTGTATTTCTTTTCTGAAAAGCATGATCAGACTTGTTGTACAATAAAACCAGATTAGGGATTGTACAGTCCACCAACAGGCATAAGGGATGAGAGTAGCCTGGGTCTGAATGTAAATCTGGTTCAGCAACAGGAAGCAATATTTATGTGAATTTTCTTAGGAGAGTCAAAAAGGTTGCCACATGGAATTTTTTTCTAAGTTGAAAAGACAGACACCTTCTGGCTGAGACATGTAGATCTGCACTTACACAGTTGCCTGTAACATTGGCAAAAGGAACCCTGACAAGTCAAGAACCGGTGAGACAGCAGCGGGAAACACAAGGGGGCCACAGGCACACCTAACCCGCTTCCTCTGCCTCACAGCACAACGTGGCGCACTCCCAGGCTCTGAGTCAAGATCATCTGGCAGAGGTGGAGAATTTACAGAATCCTGCCTAAGGTGTTAGCTGACATTCCCCTGTGCACCCTTCCCTGTAAATCTCAGTCCTTTGAGAAACTTCAGAGTCCTCATTATCTTAGAAGTACAGATTAGAACAGTGAATAAAACAAAGAGAGAAGTCAGCAATAAAGCAAAAATTTAGGGGCTGGGAGAAGAAGAAAGAGAGGAAAGAAAGGATGCTGACAGAGATAAAAGGAATCATTTTATCTCATGTGACTCTACAGGTGATTTCAAAGACCAAGAAGCTTTGAAGAAAGCGGACTTAGCAAAAACAACAGATGGGTCAGAAAGGTGTCCACAAGATTCAAAGAGTAGAAAGTGGCTGAGGGGTGGTCAATGGACAGGGTCACTGGACCAGCAGATAACCATGAATCCATGGTTCAAGTCCAGGGTGATCCTGTGGAACAGGCAAGTGAAAACGATGACACAGATGAGCTTTCTGGCATTCCAAATTTCCTACAGCAGCAAATGCAAGGCTGTATCACGCTATGACAACACCTTGTATTGCCATCTATTGAAGTTCTCCAATGCCACGACCAGCTGTTGGCAATAAATTCTAAGACCGTCTTTGAAAGATAACAATTATTCTTGCCAAGTTTCTAGGGCAAAAGAATTCTCTCTCCCTCATTCTGAGGAAATGCCTGTCACCCAATGTCTGAAAAGTTGCTTTAGCTCTTCAGAAACAAACCAGTATCACTACAAGCCAATAATACAAGAAGGAAAGCCCACTGCCAGGTCCCTTAATGGTTTACTTCCTCCAACACTGTTCCTTTCCCTACAAAGTATATGTGATAATGAATAAAACAGAAATATTTTTGAAATACTGAGTATCAACAAATTTCTAGTGATAATAAAATTTAAACCTACGGAATCTTCCATGATCTAAACTTCTCGTCATCAAAGAGACCCTCGTTTTGTATCTACTGTTTGCCAGAATGAAGGCCTCTTATCCTTTAGTTTTAAAAAACTTAAACTGAATTTTCTGGAACCCTCATAACTGCTGGTAGAAACGCAAAATAGTGCAGCCTCTTTGGAAAACATACTGGCAGTTCCTTAAAAACAAAGGTTAAAAACAAAGTACTACCATACAACTCAGTGATTCCACTCCTTGGTAGAGACCCAAGAGAATGAAACACATATTCAGACAAAAAACATTTTTGTCTTTTCAGAAGACAAAAATGATCCACAAAAAACAGACAAAAATGTTGTAGAGGCATTACTCATAATAGGTAAAAAAGTGTAAGCAACACAAATGTCGACCAGCTAATGAATAAAAAAGCAAAATGTGATAGGTCCATAAAATGGAACATTGTTTAGTTAAAAAACAGGAATGATAAGCACATGCTACTACATGGATGAGCCTTGAAACAACTATGCAAGTGAAAGAAGCCAAACGCAAAAGAGCACACATCATGATTCCATTTATGTAAAATGTCCAGAATAGGCAAACCTAGAGACAAAACAGATTAGTGGTTGCCCGGGGCTGGTACGGGGAGTGACTGCTAATGGGCACAGTTTCTTTCAGAAGACAAAAATGATCCACAACTAGATTGTGGTGATAATTGCTAAACTCTGGGAATTTACTAAAAAACAATGAATTGTACACTTCAAATAGACATAGAGCATATGAATTACACCTTAAGTTGTTAAATTATGTTTTAATATTTAGCCACTTAAAACTCCACATTTACAAAAAATTACAAAACAAAATTGCATACTGAAGATCAAAGATTTTACCCTCTGATAGCTGCAGGTTGGTTCATGACCATGAATCTAGCATTTTAAACCACAACTTCAAACTTAACCTGGCATCTACTATAAAGCCAGGTTCTGAACTATGCACATGAAAAAAATGCAACCCCTGCTCTAAATGTTGTATTTTTGTAAAAGAGTTATAAATGTAAACCAATCAGATATTTTCATGTCTTTTATATATGCTGGTTACAAAGCTCATTTCTGACTTTAAACCCTATATTTACATTTTTTGTGATTCTATTTTCTAAATTTTCGTTCTAGTCAAAAGTAGACCCCAATAGGCCACTTTCTGTGTACTTTGTTCTTGTAACTACTTTACAGAAATACTGTTTACAGAGAGCATCAGGCCAACTAATTGCTATATTTGACATGTAAGCAAAAACTGCTCTTCAAATAAATAAAACTGGCTGAGGCTATTTAAAACAACAGGCTATTAAAATGATCAATACATTAATGTTAAGTGCCAACTGTTGCTGCAGTTTTAGTTTTGTTTTGCTAGAAATCCTGGAAAATTTCTTTGACTCTGAAAGTAAAACTGGGGAATGCTTTTATCTAGAGGCATTTTTAAACCAAATATCTGTATTTCCTATTCTGAAATTGAGAACTCTAAAATCAAGTGGAGCTCACTCATATTAGCAGCCAGAATCCTTCGAAAATAAACTTTCAAACCAATTTGGGTAAAATGTTTTAGTTGTTCACCTGAATGAAGAGCTTTTTTCTATGTAGTACTGGGAAACTGTAAATATAAAAACTGAGGTGTATTTTATTTTTTATTTTTAAGAATATCTTATTGATTATGCTATTACAGTTTTCTCAGTTTTTTTCTCCCCTTTATCCCCCCTCAGCCCCGCACCCCGCAACCCTCCAGCACACCCCCCTTTAGTGTCTGTCCATGGGTTGTACATACAAGTTCTTTGATTTGTTTCGTATGCCATTCTTAACCCCTCCCTATTTTGTGCCTACCAATTATGCTTCTTATTCCCTGTACCTTCCTCCCCCATTCTTCCCTCCTCCCTCCCCAGTGAAAACCCTCCATGTGATCTCCATTTCTCTGGTTCTGTTCCTATTCTAGTTGTTTGCTTAGTTTTTGTTTTTTAGGTTCAGTTGCTGATAGTTGTGAGTTTGTTGTCATTGTACTGTTCATAGTTTTTTATCTTCTATTTCTTAGAAAAGTCCCTTTAACATTTCATATAATAAGGACTTAGTGATGATGAATGGTTTAACTTGACCTTATCTGGGAAGCACTGCTCTTCCATTCTAAATGTAAGCTTTGCTGGAAAGAGTAATCTCGGATGCAGGTCCTTGCCTTTCGTGACTTGGAATGCTTCTTTCCAGCCCCTTCTTGCCTGCAAGGTTTCTTTTGAGAAATCAGCTGATAGCCTCATGGGAACTCCTTTGTAGGTAACTGTCTCCTTATCTCTTGTGGCTTTTAAGATTCTCTCTTTATCTTTAATCTTGGGTAACTTAATGATGATGTGCCTTGGCCTGTTCCTCCTTGAGTTCAATTTCTTTGGGAATCTCTGGGCTCCCTGGACTTCCTGAAAGTCTATTTCCTTCACCAGATTGGGGAAGTTCTCCTTCATTATTTGTTCAAATAAGTTTTCATTTGTTCTTCTCCTTCTGGCACCCCTATGATTCGGATGTTGGAATGTTTAAAGTTGTCCTGGAGGTTCCTAAGCTTCTTCTCATTTTTTTGAATTAGTTTCTTCATTCTGTTCCAGTTGGATATTTATTTCTTCTTTTTGTTCCAAATCGTTGATCTGAGTCCTGGTTTCCTTCCCTTCACTGTAGGTACCCTGTATATTTTGCTTTATTTCACCTTGGGTAGACTTCATTTCTTCCTTCATTTTGCGACTGAGCTCAACCATTTCTGTGAGCATTCTAATTAACCACTGTTTTGAACTCTGCATCACATAGGTTAGCTATCTCCTTGTCAATTAGCCCTTTTTCTGGTGTTTTGATCTGTTCTTTCATTTTGGCCATATTTCTTTGTCTTGGTGCTCCTGTATGTTGTAAGGGGTAGGGCCTTAGGTATTCGCCCAGGCAAGGCTACTCTTTTTGCTGCATAGTTGCCCTGCATGTAGGGGAGGGGTCAGAGAGGGAACAATGCAGCTTGCATGCTCCAATCTAGCTCCACTTCCCAACGAACTCCCTCATGCGAGAGACTGGGAGTTTCTCCCACCGTGGCAACCCCCACAGTAGTTTACAGCTAGCTTTGAATCTTTAGTTTCCTGTTCAGCCAGCCCCGCCTCGCCTGTGTGGTCCGCCACCTTGCCACGCATCCTCTCCACTCAGCTGCCCATCTCTCGTCTCCATCCCTCCTACTGGTTTGGGTGAATGTTTCTTTAACTCCTTGGTTGTTGGAATTCCATGCAGTTTGATTTTCTGGCACTTCTGGTTGTTTATTATTTTTATATTGGTTGTTATCTTTCTTTTGTTTATGCAAGGAATTGAAGCATTTCTACCTATGCCTCCATCTTGGCTGGAACTCCTGAAGTGTATTTTAAATTTAAATAATTCCACAGAGGATTTTGAAGGCAGTGAAATTACTCTATGTAATACTATAATAGTGGGTACATGTAATCATAAATTTGTCCAAACCCACAAATATACTACACAAGAGTAAACCCTAAAGCCAAGTATGGACTTATAATGTGTCTGTGCAGGTCATCGATTGTAACAAATGCAGCACTCTGAAGGGGTGTTGGTGATAGGGGAAGCTGTGTGTGTGGGAGGCAGGGGATACATGGGAAATCTCTGTATCTTCCTCTCAAGTTTACTGTCAACCTATAACTGCTCTAAAGCAGAGCTTATTTTTGAAACAGACTCAGAGAACAGACTGACAACTGTCTAAGGAGAAGGGGGACGGGGGACTGACTGAAAAAGGTGAGTAGATTAAACACAAAAAAAAAAGAAAAACAACTCATGGACACAGACAACAGCATGATGATTGCCAAAGGGAAAGAGGGGTGGGGGGAGACAGAAAAGGGTGATGGATAAATGGTGATGGAAGGAGAATTGACTTGGACTGATGAACACACAATACAACAGAGATGATGTATCATAGAATTGTCCACCTGAAACCTATATAATTTAATTTTATTAAGCAATATCACCTCAATAAATACAATTTTTAAAAAAAGAATAGTTTATTTTCTTAACTTAAAAACTCAGTTATCTTTGTTAATTTATCAGCCACATTTATAATTGGTAAAAAGTGCATGGGCACATTACTCCATTTTCAAACTACCACATTTCATCTTTGTAAAGCATTTATACACTTAGAACACACACAATACAAAGCATTCCCCTACCTTGTGTGCCTGCCTGCCTGCCTGCTCTCTCTCTCTCCCCCACCCCAGAAGTGGAATGACTGATAAAGAAGAGAAGTGAGGAGGGGCCCCCCCATTATCAGACACAGACCTGACTGATCCTTCCAACAAGGGCAAGGTGAGTGAGAGTGGGCCACAGGCCGCAGGAGGCTGGGCTGCCCAGGGAAGGCCCAAGACAGCAGGACACAGTTTGATGTGGGGGAGTATGAATGTACGTGTGTGTGTGTATGGAAGTCCAGAGTGCTCCAGAAGGGAGGGCCCAGAGGTGATAACATTCAGGTCCTTACTTACAAAGGATACATATAAAGAACCAAATGATCTACAATGCAACCCTTCATCTGACAGCTCTGCACACAAAGACAAAGAACTAGGCAGGCCTAGTGTAAGCACTGGGTCAAACAGCAGCCTACTAGCTGCACAGGAAGATGAAAGAAAAGCAGAATATAAAATAAAAGAAACATGCCCTGGCTGGTGTGGCTCAGTGGATTGAGCGCCAGCCTATGAACCAAAGGGTCACTGGTTCAATTCCCAGTCTAAGGCATATGCCTGGGTTGAGGGCCAGGTCCCCAGTAGGGGGCGTGTGAGAGGCAAGCACACATTGATATTTCTCTCCCTCCTTCCTCTCTCTAAAAATAAATAAAATCTTTAAAAAATAAAATAAAATAAACCAGAGCCCAAGAGGAAGAATGCTTGAGGTTTTTTTTTAAGTTCATAACTTTTGAAATAAATATATACATTTTATGCTAAAATTAAAAAGTAAAACCACTGCTGAAATAATGCTGAAGTTACTACTAATTCATAGCCTTTTATATGCCAAAATGCTCACCTTTTTTTTCTGGGTGCCCCAAAAAATGACTGGAAAGAAACTATTTATTATCTATCAATAGTGCATCTGCTGACACCTGATCCTGCTAGTGTAAGAAATGAACAGGGCATTTCTTCAAAATGCTATTTCTTCCACAGTAATACCCACAATCACAGATAAAAATAACAAAAATCTTTTATACCCATTATCTGAGGAATCTTCAGTCGAGGATTAGATACTTTTTCTGGGGTGCAAGGTCAGTTCTCCAATAAATGAAACAACAGCTTGGTAAATCCAACTGCTTCCCGGGGTCCTCAAAATTCAGCCAATAATCTCAGCGATAATTCCTGGGCATTTCTCACTCTCACTTTTGGCATTTTCAAGAAGCCACGAGGAGAAAACTGAGAAACTTCAAGGGCATGAAAATCTATTGAATTTCACTAGGCTACCACCCTGTAGACACCAAACATAAAGTATCAGAAAGAAGAGGGTAGCAACTTGCCCCCCGGGGGCAGTCAGGTGTGTAGGTTCTGACATTCTGTGACAACTCCCACCACCATCACTGCATCATTTCAAATCCTAGCCTTCCACATCTACATAATCGAATAGTAGGCCATTAAAACATCTCAAGCTGTTTCAAATGAAAAAAATTTAAAAATTTACACACAGGTGCTAACAAGACACTCCCACTGTTAAGTATATAAATATATACACACATATATGAAAATGACCAATGGACACATAAGCTTGTACATGCAGTGCATAAACCTGGAATGACAGGAGAGGCCTGCAGGTTGGAGTTGGAAGAACAATTACCTTTCGCTGGATGTTTTATACTCTACAAATAAGTACTATTTACCTGTGGAAAGTTACACCTTATTTTAAATAAATCCTAGTCTCTGGAAATTTAATATGAGCTATATATTTGTTAGCAGTAAGCTAAGAAGTCAGGCACCACGTGCTGCATAAATTAAAGAACACTCTCTCAGTCTGTCTGTTTCTCTGGTTCTTTCTCTCCCATTCTGTCACCCACCTCTTTCCTTTTTCCCTCTCCCTCCATGTATTAATATAGTTTAATGCTATCAGCATTTCTGTTTTTCTCTTGCTCATATCCCAGTCCACTCCAGAAGTTACCAATCCCAACTCAGGAGATTTAGTGGAAGTTCAGTGAGTGATGACAATGCATCTGAGGCTCCTGCTACACTAAAGTGAGTAGGTGAGGGAGAAGCTCATAACCTTTGGCAGAGAAAGCCTCCAGAGCGATGCCCCCCACCCACACCTGAGCACCTGAGCACCGCGCACCCTGGCTTCCACATTTTCCTCCCTCTGAGTGTTGATTCAAAACTCCAAAGTGACTCCAAGGTCTATCAGCCAGAGTCAAAGAAGGGAGTTTGGTCACATCCTCCTTGACCCTGACCCTTTTATCTTGCTTTCTCACTGCTTCTATTTGTAATTGTTCCTAATGCTATTCTGAAATACCCTGAGAGAACTTTGTCATTCGGAACTCCATCTGGCCTGAAATCCTTCTCTAAAGCTCTGCGGTCTAGAGCTCCGCTGTCTTGGGGTACACAATCAAACTCTGACATCCCTTTCTCCGAGGTACAACGCAGGACAGCAGGCTAGACCAAGTTCACTGGTGGTGCCCTACAAAATGCCTAGCATTTATCCATTACTCCCCCTGCCTTTCTCCCCAGTGAAGACCCCAGTGGCTTCAGCCTTCTATGCTAATGGACAATGGCAGAGACTTTTGCCCCTAACATTGTTCTTATTGCCCACCACCACTAAATCCCCTCTGAGGATTAAACTATGCCACTAAGCACAATTGCACAGTTGCCTTTCCAAAGAAACATGGCAACTGTTCCTGCAGCCTCTCTTCACAGGCAGTTAATGGAAAATCCATGGGCATTGGGACTGGTAGGCCTGTACTGAAT
This sequence comes from Anoura caudifer, assembly GCA_004027475.1. Taxonomy (NCBI): domain Eukaryota; kingdom Metazoa; phylum Chordata; class Mammalia; order Chiroptera; family Phyllostomidae; genus Anoura; species Anoura caudifer. The sequence continues at coordinate 24,141 of PVKU01002415.1, forward strand.
CCTAGCTCCACCCAGCTTTATTCTGAGAGTTTCCTTACTGTTGGTTTCCTCATTGGTAAGTGGGAACAATTCCTACCTCCTAAGATGTTTGTGAATATAATTCCTCTCTACTCCTCTGACACACCCAGTGTCCATTCAGCCCTCCAGCTAAATCCACCAGATCAACCCTGACCAGATAGGTATTATTTGGTAATTAACTTTAGACAAAGCTTAAACTCCCAAAGTGTAAAGATCGTATTTGTGACATACTCCTTCCTTCCTCTAAAAAGGAAAGCTTGGAAGCTGTTATAAGTATATGAGAAGCCAAGCCAAAAAGGAAACAATACCATTCCCTTTGTTAACTACAGAACCTATGGCCCCAGTAATACACAGTGACAGAGACAGACACACCCACCTGCAATGCAGAAATTACGGTTCCACCACTCACCCGTTTTCTTTGGTGCCTGCTTACCTTCTTCATAATGTCAAGACCCAGAGAATCTCCGAAACCCTCAAAGACTCCCTCTCCCCTTTTTTGAAGAGGAAGCAAAAGGCCCAGAGAACTTCAGTGATGAGTCAGAAGTTACACAGCTAGTTAATGACCAGCAGCTGAGCAACTTTAGTCCTGTGATTAAGCGCAGCAAACTGAGGAACTCATGGAAATATCAGCGAAGAGGTACCATGCTGTAAAGCTTTATTTCACGGAACCTCAGCAGGATCTGTATACATGCTGTGAATCTCAGCATTTGCATCAAGCATATAACACGTATATTTATTGCCAATAGGATTTCAAAGATCTTTGGTGGATTTTCTTAGAGATCCTACATTCCAAACCAGGACCATCAAATGCCCCTTTGTGAGAAATGGAAATGCACACTATCCAATCTGGTACGCCCTAGCTCTACGTGCCTACTGAGCACTCAAAATGTGGCTAGTACAACTGAGGAACTGAGTGTTTTACAATTTTTTCTATTTCATTGTGGTAGAATACACAGAAACTTACCATTTTAACCCTTTTTAAGTGCACAATTCAGTGGTACTAAACACATTTATAATGTGCAGTCATCGCCACCATCCATCTCCATAGCTCTCTTCACCTTGTGAAACCAAAACTCTATACCAGTGATTTTCAACTGGTGTACAGCAACAATTTTTAAAACATGTAATAGCTGACTATCTACTCATGGGCACTGACCACTGACCTCTTTTCCCTTAGATTGTCAAATAAAAAATGACAACAGCCAAGACAACAATAACTGTCCAGTGTGAATCAATCAAAATTATACCTATTTTTGGTCCTATCAGCAAAAAAATATATTTTTGGTGTGCTGCAGAATGTTAGTAATTAGTTCAATTGTGCCATGAGATGAAAAAAGTTAAAAATCGCTGCTCTCTACCCTCTAAACAATAACTCTCCATTGTCCCCTCCCCTCAGTCCCTAACAACTACTATTCTGCTTTCTGTCTGTGTGACTGTGACTACTCTAAGTAGTTAGGTGGAATCCCACAGTATTTGTTTTTTTGTGACTAGCTTATTTCACTTAACATTATGTCCTCAAGATTCATCCATTTTGTAGTGTGTGTCAGATTTTCCTTCCTTTCCAAGGCTGAATAATATTCCACTGTATGTCTCTATCACATTTTGCTTATCCATTCATCTGTTGACAGACACTGGGCTGCTTCAATATATAGCTATTATTAATAATCCTGATATGAACATGGGTGTACAAATATCTCAAGACCCTCCTTACAATTCTTTTGGGTATATAACCAGAAGAGGAATTACTAGATATGGTAATTCTAGTTCCAATTTTGAGGCACCTCCATACTGTTTTCCATACCAGCTGTACCATTTTACATTCCCACCAACACAGCAAAAACTTCCCCATTTATTCATATCCTCACCAATGTTGTTTTCTGGGTTTTTTTCTTTAATATTAGCCATCCTAATGTGTTGGCTGGTATCTCATTGTAGTTTTGATTTGCATTTCCCTAATGTTTAGCATCTTTCACATACTTATTGGCCAATTGTTTACCTTCTTTGGATGAAATTTTACTGTAATTAATGTATACTTCAATAGCCTTATGTGGCTAGGGGTTTTCATACTGGACAGTGCACCCTGATGCCTCAAGTGATTTGGAGGCCCAGTGCAGTAAGCACAGTGAGCTCTGGAAGCAGATGGACCAATTCAGATACTTTCTAGTTCTGTAGATTTAACCAGTCACTTAAACTTCCTATACCTCAGTTTTCGTATGTATAAAATAGGACTAACACCTCTTACTTCTGAGTATGAAGATGAAGTGAATTAACATACATGTAACCCTGGTACAGTCTCTGTATGCGGGAGAGAGAACTTAAGCCAAAGGGACATGCCTTTCCTCACTCCCCAGGGCCCACTGAAACTTGACCCAAATGAACTGCAGTCATTTGCCAGGGAAATGGAAGTTTAGTTCTAGAAAACAAGGATCTTTAGCTCTCACCAAAACGACCCCAAATGGAGGGGTGGATTGAGATGAAATCTGGAAAATCTCACTCCTCTGACATTCTGTGATTCTGACTCTGTCCAGATTCAGTCTTGGCTAATAACCAACGGAAAAGTAAGGCTGTTGAACTTCCAATTCTAGAATAATGGCCATCTCCTTTGTGAGGCAGCCAAAAACAGACCTTCAGAGGAAGAATCCTTTAAGAAAATCCTCTAAGCCCTGAATGTGATATGTGGCTCAGGATGGTCCTGAGACTGTTTCTGTGGCCATGGCCCTTCGTCTCCCCTCATGCCCAGCCATGCTGTGAACCCGGCCCCCCAGCTGACCTGACACTGTGGTGGTGGGAGTGCTGACCGGCGGAGGCTGCGAGGAGCTGCTGCTCTCAGTCATCAGGCACGAGTTGCTGCCGTTGTTCTCTCTCTTGACAAGCAGCTCAGCCGCGGTGGGCAGCGGGATGGGGTGGCTGATCCCCAGTTCCTCCTCCTGGGCCTGCTGCCTTCTCAGGGCCACCTGGAAGCACAGGGCAGCAGGTCATCCTCCAGGACACTGTAAGCATCACTTGTGCCGCTTTGAGAAGACCACTGAAGCCCTGCCCACCCCAGACATGATTCATTAGTTCCAGCCTGAGGTCTGAGAATCTCTTTTCCAGGTAACTACGATGTGCAGCCAAAGCTGAGAAATGGTTTAGAACCAGTGTCTGGCACACAGTAAGCACTCAAAAAAAAAAAAAAATGTTCATTAAACAAATTTGTATGTAAGTTAGAAGGAAATAAGGTTGGCTAGGGAGAATCAGGAAACATGGTAGAGTCAGCCAAGCAGAGAAGTTCCACCTAAAGAGAAGTCAGCACTGATAAATTAGAAGGGCTGAAGAATGGGATCACTTACTCCTTCATTCCACAAATTTGTGAAAGGTGACTGTACTAGGAACAGCAACCAGCAAGACTGAATTGGATCCCAAGGTACTATTTTTTAAAAGGAGAAACAGGAGGCAGGCAAACCGGCAACTGAAAGCAGAATGCGGCAACCAGGACAGAAGAGGTACACACCAATTGTACAGAAGAAATTCAGAGACAGAAATAGAGAGAACTTCAAGTGTAAGAATCAGCCAGAGGTAGAATTGGAACAGGGCCTTGAATATTAGGTTGAGTAGGACTTGCACAGGTAAGGATAGAGGGGCAGAACAAGGGAACAGGGTGGTTAGGAAAGGCAGCGGCTGCTTAGGACACACCGTGGAGCTCTGTTCTCTGAGGTGGTGGGAGCCTGTGGAGAAGTGGCGGGAATAGGGCTGGACGCTGGTTTTGAAGTCTCTGGAGACATCCAGGCAGGAAAGGAGGAGTTGGAAGGGACCTAACATACCTAAGAAACTTCCCAAGGTCCATCTTCAACATATCTTCTTTTAAATAACATTGTTAAAGGTTGGAAAAAGGTGTAAAGAAAATAAATTGTACTTTTGTTGACTACATGTAACCAAAAAAGGGAAACTTTTTGTTTAAACTGACTATTGGTGATAAGGAAATGAGAAGGTACTGGTACCTCAGAGTCCCAAACACAGGCCAAAAGCTGAAATCAAAATGGTAAACCAGAAGCAAAATTAAAATTTATATATCGTTTTAGGGAAATTGTAGTCCCAATTTAGAAAGCTGATTAATTTGAACGTCATTTTACTCATTGTAAGAGTCTCCACCTTACAAAAAGAATCCTTAAATAATGAAGATAAAGTAATTCAGTTTAAATCTCAGATTTTCTATTATTAACCAGTAAGTTTAGAAACCAAATATGAAGGCTCTGATCATACATAATTTAAAAATACCCACAAAACTGTTAAGCATGTCAATGCCTACCTATATCTTGATTTACACAAACCCCATACATGCACAAAACACACAAAATGTTCTACAGACTAGAGACACTTTTACAAAGACCTTTCAAGTTTCCTTAGTAAATATTGTTTAAACAGGGAAGGTGAGGCAATTGATTAAAAAGACGATTATTTTGGAGTTATACTGAAGATCAATTTCAAACAATTTTAGAAAGACAAAAAATAGCCATTACATGGATTTGAAAGGTTTCATCTAGTAGAGCACAAATCTTCTGGTGTGGAAAACACTTAAGTGTCACATTATGAAAATAATTCTGAGTTGTTTTTTGGTTTTAACATAACAAATAGCCTTCTCCGAAGTTAGTGCCCCTAACTAGTACAGGTTATTCAAAATTAATGGCCTTACTTGGATAAATATTTTTATTACATTCTGAGGAAAATTCCCGTCCCAAACACACTCTATACACTATTTAAACCAACGACTAAATGTTCAGAATATTTTTCTAACTATAAATGCAATTTAAATGTTCGTAACTTTTTTTAGTAAGCTCATTGTGATACATTTTAATGCTACACTCATTTATTCTTTTCGTCCACTATAGATTAAGCTAAAAATCTATAAACCAAGAAAAACAATCTTTATTTCCATTACTGCATAATCTATGAAACCAAAATATAACTAGTTTAAAACACATTTTTAAAAAAGGATGCATGTAAAAATATAATCTTTAATCATCTGTGCAATCCTATTCAAGCTCTTATTGAAATCATTTTCAGTGGAGGATATTTACACATTCCTACTTAAAAGTAGCTTCTTGGATTATCTTTTCATTTAAAATAATCTTACAAGGATAAAACAACTTTTAGCTGGAAAGAATGTATAATATTCTCTTCCAAAAATCTTTTTAGGATACCAATAACGTTAACTATTTCCCCCTTTTTAAAATTTCCGTTGTTAAATTACTGTCGTGCTTCTGCCGCTTTAGCGGGGAAAAATAATGGACAAAACTTCAAACCCCAGCATTTTTTCCACTGCGCATTGGGAAAATTAAAAAAAAAAAACAAAAAACCTCTTAAGGGTGTTTTAAAAGTATACACAAAGCAATCTGTACTTGAATAACTTAGGTGAAGAAAGTAAGTTTTAAAATGCTAATAAAATTTCCGCAGCGCTCAAAATGGCTGAGACACGCAGCCATGACCTACGCGGCGGGAACCCGAAAAGTGCGCCAAGAGCGCAGCTACGGCCACGCCATGCTGGCGTCCGTTAGGCGACTTTTCTAGAAAAACCGCTGCCCAGAACATTATCCAGATAACCCGCTGGATTTCAGTTTCGCCAAAACAGGTAGCCCAAACTGGCACCCCTCCCAGTTTAAGCACAACTCTCCCCTTGGGGCGGGGTCAGGGATCCCTCGGAACCCCCAAAGGGGCGAACCGAGCCACTCTGCTGAGAGCTGGGTGAAAATCCCAGGACCCGCATCCCGCAGAGTGAAACCCGCCAACTATGCCGGAGGTTCCTGGATCTCGGGGATTCCTCAGCGAACCCGGCAACTTTGCTATGAAAGCGGAATCAGAGATTCTGGGAATTTGCGGGACCTCCCGAAGGGGCAAACTCTGCAACTCTTTGCTGAAGGGCTGGATCCAGGATCCCAGGGCCTCCGGAGCCTAGCGAACCCCACACCACCCTGCTCCGCCCGCGGGATCCCAGACGAGCCCCTCCGAGCGCGGTGTCGGCGGTGGCTGGGAGCCCCGGGCACGAGCGCGCCCGGGCTGCCGACGAGCAACACTGCCTCCCCTTGCTCCCAACCCGGGCCTCGCGTGGCGAGGGTCATGTCGGAGCAACTTTATCCAACAATGTTCAGGGCTGAACCCTGGTCCCTGGGCGCTCACCTGCGCGGCCATCACGCGCTGTCTTTCTGCGATCAGGTTGCACTTTTTGCACTGGCAGTCCCGCCACATGCAGAAGCGCTTGTGGCCCTTGAGCGGCGACGCGTAGCCGTGGTTCCTGCATCGCGCGCACTTGGGAAGCCGCGGGGACTTCTTGCTCCCGGTGCCCAGGCCGGATGTCCCCGAGCCGCCGCCACCCGCGGCTCCAGCACTCGAGGTTCCCAGTAGCTGCCCGCTCGCTTTAGCGAAGCCCCCGGCCTTGCCCTGAGGCGGTGCGCCGGGGGCATGCGGGGCCTCCGACGGTGCGGAGGGTTTGCTGAATGCTTCGTCGTTGGGCATGGTGCGCCAAAGAGAAGTTTAAGTACTCTCCGGTCACCTCTCCGGTCTGAAGACCGCTTCAGGAGAAGCACCCAGTCGACGGCGAGTCTCCCGAGAGGGCCTGCAAGCGTGTGCGCTGCAGCCGAAGGTGCGGCCGGAACGATGAGTTCTGGACAGGCAATGCCCAGAGCAGTGGGGGGTTGTGCCCTTTTATATTTTCTTTTGGCGCGCGCGGCGCAGAACTTTTGGATACTTTTAAGAATGTTCCCGGGACTGCCTGGGCGGGAGAGGGCGCGGCCACGCCCACAGTCCCCTGACTCTAACCGCAATGCTCCTGTTCTTGTAAGTTTGCACAAGCTGTATACGCGCTGCAAGGCCGCTGCACGGAGGGAGCTGGGCTCCCCAAGTCAGGAACAAAGCTTTGCATCGTATTAGTGCAAGTTGCTTGGAGGAGGTGCAGGCCACCCCCTGGGGTCTTGCAGCTCCTATCCCCTATTGAAGCTATTCCGCAAGTTCCATAGGGCAGATGTTGCCAAAAGCCAGCTCGGAAAGTGGTTTCTTTCTCCCTTAAGAGAATTAACTATGAGGGTGAAGGCTTGCAGAAAAAAGTCTCTGCACTTAAACCGGCAAATAAGACTCTCAGTGTGTGGGGCTCATGTCCTCCAAAAATTGGGCCTTTCCCTTCTCCAGTTCCCCTTTCCTGCACCTGTGTCCATTTGCTCACAAGATTTCTATCTGTTGGCTCTAGATAATTTCCATATCTATAGTTCCAGCCCTGGTTGCTTCTTGCCCTAAGGTTCATATACCTTCTTCCTTTTGAGGCAGCTTCACTTAGGATCTGCAGATGTGAGAAACTCATCCTTAAAAAAACAAACAAACAAAAAACCCTCAGGGTGGGGGAACAAATTCAGAAATTTATCAAAATTCGTTCCATACTTAAGATTTTTACATTTTACTGTACGTATATAATTATACCTCCAAAAAAACCCTGAATTATCTTGCACCATTCACCCCACCCTCACCCTACCCCCACCCGTGTTTCTGTACTTGCACAGCAAATCCATCTGTAAGGCCAGCCCTCCTCATGTCTGAATCTCTGCAGTAGCTTCCAGCTGGTCTCTTTGTCTTCCAATATATTCCATGCTCACAGCAGCTGCCCCTCTAGTGACTTGTTTTTGTTTTCCATGAGAAAAAAAAAAAAAGTTAAAGACCTAAGGCTACTGCTTAAAGGACTTAGAATGATCTCCCTCTACATTTCTCAACCTCATATAGTTACCTACCAGCTTGGAGGAGCTCTTTGTTGGCCCTTAGGTACCTCTTTGCTCAGGGCACTTCTATACCTTGCAGTGGCCATTGTCCAGCCAGGGGGTTGCCTTACATCTTTCCCCCATACTCCTTGCTTTTCTTGAGTGTCAATGCTCAGGTTCCAAATTCTGGACTCCAACCCTAGGGGCTGGGTCTACAAAGGAACACGGCCATCCCACCTTGCTTTTTCATCAAAATGGCTGTCCAATGATCCTTTCTTTAGATGAGTGTTTTTTAGCACTGAGCTCTGAAATCCGGCCTTTCCCATTCTTATTCTGAGGTCCCTCTCACAGGCTCTTTCCCTCCCTTGATTTTCCCCATCAGTATTCTCTGCCTGAAATGAGTTCCTGAAGAAGCTTCCAGCTTTACACAATACCTGGTATCCTACCCATCAAGCCAGTGAAGCTCCACTCCTGATAGAGTCCAGGGTGCAATGGTTCATCTCATTCTGGAACCTGTTAAATGATAACCACTATTTTGCTCAGAAATATCCCTAAATCTTCCATTAAAAACCAACGTGCCAATTGTTGGTATCCACAATTTACTTTTCTTTTCCCATATTTACATTTTAATATAGTAACTAGAGCTAAGTCATTCCCAAGTCTCAGTCAGATGTAGAGAATGAAGTAGGTGCTGGAAGCAGTGGCTGTCAAATCTCAATTCTAGGGGAACGCATGTTTCTTATGAGCACCCAATCACTAGAATCTATGATGGAGGAATTTAAGTCTATAGAAAATTGGGGACTAAGAATCTATGTGACCAAGGTATTATAGGATAAAATGTTATGATACAGTTGATAGCCTAATAAGGCTTTTATTCACAAACCACAGAGGAGGCACCAGACACAAGATGGTCCAAAATGAAAGTAGGAGAACCCAAGGATGAACAGAGTTGTCCTGGATATTTGGAGTAGTCTGGCCCTGTTGTCTCCTTTCTTTCCTCTCCTCTTTCCAAAAATCAAAGCCAGGAAGGATGGTGATGCAAATGTATTTATTGAGGTACAAAGATGTGCAAGACAAACTGACAAGTGGGCAATGGGGGCAGGTTGGTTCTGAAACCATACAGAGTTACGCAAAGACTTCTTAGATATGATACCAAGAGCCCAAGTGATGAAAGAAAAACCTGACAGATTGACTTCTCAAAATTCCAAACCTTTCTGCTTCTAAAGACACCATTGAGAAAGTGAAAAGACAAGGCACAAAGTATGAGGATAATATTTGAAAATCATATATATATAAAATTTCCACATATATATGATTTCCAAACATGTACTTTATATATAAAGTACACTCCCAGAGTTCTTTATACACATACAAGATCCTTTATTATATATAAATATATTTATATTATATGTTTATAGATTAAGTACATTAAAATATATTTATATTATAATATAAATATATTTAACATTTTAAATATAATATATTTATATGAATATATTAACATATATTTATATTATATAAATATAGATTATATATAAAATAAAGAATCTTGTATCTAGTATATAAAGAACTCTGGGAGTATATAATACAATAAAAATGCAACCCAATTGAAATACAAGCAAAATTTTGAATAAACATTGCATCAAAGAAAGTATTTGGGCAATAAGCACATGGAAAGATGCTCAGTATTATTAGTCATTAGAGACGTGCAAATCAAAACAACAATGAGATAGCACTTCACACTCACTGGGATGGCTATAATCAGAAACATAGACAGTAGCAAGTATTGGCTAGGATGTGGAGAAACTAGAATTCTCAAACATCGTTCATGGAAATGTAAAATGGCACAGCCATTTTACAGACTTGATCGTGTGACCCAACAATTCTACTCCTAAATATCCACTGCAGAGAAATAAAAACAGCATGTCCACACAAGCATTTGTACATGAATAACCATAGCAACATTGCTCATTTGAAACAATCCAAATGTCCATCGATGGTTGAATGAATAGACAAAATGTGATTGGTATACACAGACAATGGAATATTATTCATCCATCAAAAGGGGTGAAGTAGTGATATGTGCTACAGCAAGAATGAACATTGACTACATTATGCTAAGTAAAAGAAGCCAGATTCAAAATACCACATATTGTGTGTTCCCATTTATATGAAATGTCCATAAAACAATTCTTAGTTGCCAGTGGGTAGGGTTGGGAATGCAGAGTAAATGCACATGAGCATAAGGGATCTTCTTGGGAGTGATGCAATAGTCTAAAAGAGGATTGTGGTAATGTTTGCAGAACTCTGTACCACAAATAAAATTATTTGTATGATTAAAACAAGGGAATTTAATGGTATATAAATTATATCTCAACAAATCTTTTTAAAATTTTGAGTTAAGGACAAAAAAATCCCATGATGTACAGTATGTTTCCATTTGTGAAACAGGAACTAATGTGTATTTATATCTGCTCGAGTAGGTTTTTAATTCTCCCTGGTTTATAGGATTATGGGTGATACTCTTCTTATACTTTGTTTTTTGCCTTTTCAGAGTAGGCCTATGTTCTTACTCCCTGCCTCCTGTCTCTTCCCCCTTGGACATGTGGTAAGAATGGACTTATGTGTTGGGGCCTCGCCTGCACAGCCTCAGCCCTGTGATCCAGTTCCAGCACTGTTAGCATTAGAACTTGGAACCCATGCTCATTTTATGACAAATTACTACATGTTTTGCTGTCCATTTACCATGGCTGTGTGGTGCTTATTTTTTATTTTCCAATTTTGAAAACACTTCACAGGCATTACTTTCACCATCAGAAAAAAGCAATACATTATTTTATTGGTGAGGCAGTACAGCATAATTAAATGCCTAGCTTTGAATCCTAGCTGTGTGACCTCAGGCAAGTTTCTTAACCTCTCTGTGATGCAGTCTGCTAATCTGTAAAAGAGAGTAATAATGAATACCTACCACAAAGGCTTGTTAGGAAGACTAAATTAATTAATACTCATGAAGCCCTTAGAAAAGTATCTGGCACACAGAAATACATCTGTTGTTATCATTATTACTTTCATAATGGAAAGAAAAAATAGGAAAAAAAGTGGTAAGGTTACATATACATATAACCTTACATATATCAGAATAACTTGTGGGGGCAGAAGCTATATTAGAAAGCACCAATAATATATGTAATATGCCTTTCATCTGTCCATAGAAAGCAGTTTTTCCCCAAGTCTTGACACACAGGTAACAGGGAAAAATCTCCGGATACAGGGGTAGGCAAAAGTAGGTTTATAGTTGTGAGTATGCAAAACAGAGTTTATTCTTGTATTAGTATTTATTTATTACTGTATTATTTATTTGCATTATTTGTCTTATTGTTTCATATACTTGTGATTTATCTTTTATTTTTTAATATATTTTATTGATTATGCTATTACAGTTGTTCCATTTCTCCCCCATCATTCCCCTCCACCCTACACACCCCCTCCCACCCACATTCCCCCCCTTCAGTTCATGTCCATGTCATAAGTTCTTTAGCTTCTACATTTCCCACACTATTCTTGCCCTCCCCCTGTCTACTTTCTACCCACCGTCTGTGCTACTTGTTCTATGTACCTTGTCCCCCTCCCTCCTCCCACTCCCCTGTTGCTATCCCTCCATGTGATCTCCATTTCTGTGTTTCTGCTCCTGTTCTAGCTGTTGGCTTAGTTTCCTTTTGTTTTAGGTGTGGTTGTTAATATCTGTGAGTTTGCTGTCTTTTTACTGTCCTATTTTTTATCTTCTTTTTCTTAGATAAGTCCCTTTAACATTTCATATAATAAGGGCTTAGTGATGATGAACTCTTTGAACTTGACCTTATCTGAGAAGCACTTTATCTTCCCTTCCATTCTAAACGAAAGCTCTGCTGGATAGAGCAATCTTGGATATAGGTCCTTGCCTTTCCTGACTCAGAATACTTCTTTCCAGCCCCTTCTTGCCTGTTAGGTCTCTTTTGAGAAATCAGCTGACAATCTGATGGGAACTCCTTTGTAGGTGACTGTCCCCTTATCCCTTGCTGTTTCTAGGATTCTCTCCTTCATTTTAATCTTGGCTAATGGAATTATGATGTGTCTTGGTGTGTTCCTCCTTGGGTCCAAATTCTTTGGGACTCTCTGAGCTTCCTGGACTTCTTGGAAGTCTATTTCCTTTGCCACATTGGGGAAGTTCTCCTTTATTATTTGTTCAAATAAGTTTTCCACTTGTTGCTCTTCTTCTTCCCCTTTTGGTCCCCCTATAATTTGGATGTTGGGATGTTTAAAGATATCCTGGAAGTTCCTAAGCCTCTCCTCATTTTTTTGAATTCTTGTTCCTTCATTCTTTTCTGTTTGGTTGTTTCTTTCTTCCTTCTGGTCCACTCCACTGATTTGAGTCCCAGTTTTCCTCCCATCTCTATTGGTTCCCTGTGAGTTTTTCTCCATTTCACTTATTGTAGCCTTCATTTGTTCATCTAACTTGCAACCAAAATCAACCAATTCTGTGAGCATCCTGATCACCAGGGCTTTGAACTGTGTATCTGATAGGTTGGCTATCTCTTGGTCACTTAGATGAATTGGCTCTGGGGCTTTGATCTGTTCTCCCAATTCAGCCTTTTTTTGTTGTTGTTTGTTTTTATTTTTGGTCTGTTCGTGGCTGTTACATAAGTGAGGGGCAGAGCCTTAGGGTTACATAAGTGAGGGGCAGAGCCTTAGGTGTTCCTCAAGGCGGAGCAGCCCAGTCACTGGGTTGTGACGCTGTTTGTGGGGATGGGTCCAAGAGGAAACAATGGCACTTGCTCCGCTCTCTCTCGGATTCCAGTCCTTTCCACCACTTCCCCTTCACCTGGATTATCTGTGCACGAATGTGGGACTGCCTGGTTAGCCAGCCACCTTGCACGGTCTCACTGGATCTGCCCGTTGCCACCTCATGCCTGGGGTCTGCTAGCCACCACCTGTGCATCTGGGGTCTGCCAGCCACTGCCTGCCCACCCAGGTCCGACAACCTCACTTTTTCCTGCTGTGACTCTGCCCCTCTTACCAGTCTGGATGACTGGTTGTTGGACTTCAGCACAGTTCAATTTTCTATCAGTTCTGTTGTTTTCTTGTTTCTAAATCTTTGTTGTCCTTAATTTTGGTTGTGCAAGGAGGCACAGTGTGTCCACCCACACCTCCATCTTGGCTGGAAGTCTGTAATTTACCTTTTAGGTAATGATGGCTGGTAACTTAAGCTACTTTTGCCCACCCCTGTGTATGATACCATATGAATCAAATATTCAGCTCAGGTGTCAAGTGTGGAGCTGTGAGTCAGTGGGCCTGAACCAGTGATCTGGTAAACAACTGTGTATGTGCAGTGCCCCAGTGCGTGACTGGTGTGAGGAACCTAGGGTGATGTGAGACTGGTAGGGCCTGGAGCATTTCATGCAGGAGGACCTCGTGGGAGAGGAAAGGCTGAGCTGCATCCTGTGAACCTCACACAGGTTTGAGTAAGCACAAAGGGGAAAACGGGACATTCTAGATCGTGGGAACAACAGATAGAAGGCTGGGCATTGGGAGTGAGCCTGTGGGTTGGGGGAGAGGGCACAGACATGCCAGTATAGAACAGAGGAGTCAAGCTGGAGCCCAGCAGGAGATAAGGCTGGAGAGATAACATGCACTTTGCCCGCCAGTGAGGAATTTGGCTTTTATCCTATAGGCAAATGGAGAATGATGGAGGCTTTTGTCCTTGAGGTGTTTAAGGAATGAAAGTGACAGGTCTGCCAATCACTGAATGATTTCAACAAGACACTTAATGTCTCTAAGCCTTCAGTCCTTATGAGGAGATGATAATATCATAGGATCAAAGATATTAGTAAGATGCCTAGAACCATGCCTGCCACACAGAAAATGCTCCATCATTGTTGGTAGCCAATGCTAACTTCAGTTTGGATCGGAGCAACAGGAGAGATTTGAAAGCAGGTAATGCTGGACCTGGTTGCTCAGGAAGATGGCTACGTCTGAGGTTGCAGCAGTGAAACTTAATCACCAGTCACCTTCCTCTATGCATTCCAGTTCCCACCAATGGCCACATGGACAGAATGCTGAGCAGTGTGGCATGTAGGAACACAGACCTCACAGTCAGGCTGCCTGTGTTAGCATCCCAGCTTTGCCACTTACCAGCTATGCACCTGTCCAACACATCACTTACCCTCTGGGCTTCCAATTGGAAATAACCTGAGAATTCTAAAGATGCAGTGACTGATGTATAAAGGGTGTAAGAGAATAAGCACCATCTAATGGTGATCTGTTGTTGTTTTAGAATTCTGTAGGAAGAATTTTGAAGCACATGTTGACCATGAGGTGACTAGGAGGCCAAGTTTTAGGATCTGGCCAGTTTGCTAGTTCCTCCCAAGTAAACTGTTCCCAAGAAGGTCAGTAATTAGGGGCACAGCCTGGAACCTGGAAACAAGTGACAAAACCTCTGAGTAGCAAACATCTGTCACAAAGCTCATGATTCTCACACTATCCGAGCATCTGAAGCCAGTCTGAACCTCTTAGGAAGACAAGAGGACACCATAAGGTGGCACATCATAAGCAGCACAATGGCAGATCAGCAAAGGTGACAGGTGATGGCAGGGAGGAGGCAGCACGGCCACAAACAGGGAAGCGGGTTTGTTTTATTCAGGACAGAGACCCCAGGAGCATCGCTGTTTTATAAGACTGGACAGTGATGGATTTTCACAAGTAATCCCCACGAGTTGTTAACAAAAGATTAATTCATGTCCAGTCTCTTTCTCTCTGTCCAGTAAGAGTTAAATATTCTAAGATATTTCCTAATAAAAATTGCCAAAATGTGAAAGTTTTGACATTTAAAGGGGAAAGCTTAACTTATCTAGAAAAACCAATGAATATAATACAGGTTAAATGAAATAATCTAGAGAAAATGCACTCATAATCTAGGCAAATTTTAAAATGTATTTTAAACATAATTGTAGATGACTTTTCAGTATTAACTGCTGTTAGAAATTATCAGCAGCATACTGACCCTTTTCCATTAATCTAAAGAAAAAGAAATAGCTTATCATCACATGTTTTTCTTATAGGACTGATTGCTTAAAATTTCAAGAAAAAATCTGGTTTAAAATTTTAATTTTTACAAAGTTAAATAACTACATAGCTTTACTATGTAGTTTACGAAGAGCAAACAAATGTCAAGTTGCTATTTTAGATTCTAATGTACAAATGCATTATTTTAACTGGCCATTTATAAATAAAAAATAATTACTTAAAAGATTTGATAATCTACTTACTTAAGTACTTTCTAAACAATTAATTCTCTGGTAAATGGAAGCTCTCTCAAGAGTTTTCTTGTGCCTTCTGCTGTAAAGACTTAAAAGAACAGAGGAAACAGTGAAAACAAGTCCTGAAATAAAATTTCATTTAAGTGTTTCAAATAAATCAGAAGTTAAAATGTATATCAACAAAGGTGCTCAGACACAGCCCCTGTTGGGTTCAGTTAGCCACTCTCTTGCTGATATCTTAGTTTGCTAACAAAATAAAAGCAAGACAAACAGATAGATTAGCAGTGCTAATAAAAATGTAAGTATGCCTGTATTTTTACCGTAGGCTGTTTATATCAGGTAGAGAGGTGGGGCTGGTAAGATTAATATTTTATGGCTCATTCAAAGCTTAAAAATTGAAACCTTTTGTAGACACACAAATATTGGCTATTATGTATTTTATTAAGGTTTTTTTTCTGGCCAAAGAAGTCCTTGTCAATTTTCTACTTTACCAAATAGAAGAAAACTACACTTAGTTTTAGAGATACATTATAAGAACAAAACTTCACTCAATTCCAAAAGAAAGAACAATGAGCCAAGAAGCCAAATAGTGAGGGTGACTGTGGTATTCATGCCAAGAATTAGACTCACTATACTCATTGTAATTATTAACACAGATTGTTTTAGAACCACCTGCGACTATAAAATGAGAAAAAATGTATATTCACGCATACATTTCTATACTGGAGTTGATTATATGGTTATTGTCAGAGTTGGCTGCTGGGACTTGAGGGGTCAAAAAAACACCCTTTAACTAAACAGGGCTTCAGGAATACTATAAAGACTGTTTCCTGGCCCTTGAAAAACAAGTCAAACGATCTATTTCACTGTGGAAAACATCAGTAAGAATTCAGTTCAAAAAAAATCTCCAGTTAGTGCAGGGTTCATTGTCAAATGAAAGGTGACATTATTGCCAAGGAGTTTAGAAAAGGAAAACACTGGGGACTGAAGCAGAGAGGGGGGCTTCCTGGAAGAAGCAAACTTTCAGAAAAGTAGTATTTGGATTAATGAACCAAATCATGAAGGGGTGGTAAACTGATGCAAACTATAATTAGATCTTCCAAGAGGGGACTGGGACCATTTCATGATGGGGGTTTTCACCCATTCTTGACCCTGTCCCTGAAATTTCCATCCCTGGGGTATCCGGTTCCTCCTCCTCTCAGCTGTCCTTGCTGCTCTCCTGGTCCGTAGTGGAAGCTTTAAACAGGCTCAGGAGGAATACAGAGCTGTTCTTTGCTTCCAGGGAATTTTTACTGAGATAAGCCTGGAGGATTTTAAATTATTACGATTTACAAATATTACTAAAATGGGGAAAATCAACAAGAAAATAATCAGAGCGACAAGAATCGACACAGTCTGGCTTGCGAAGTGTAAACTATTCTTCCTGGGGACCCGAAGGAGAAAGGATCTTGGCTAGGGCTCTCCCAGCCTGCAACCAGGTTTGCCCCCTCCCCCCCCCCACCCCCCCCCCCCCCACCCCACCCCTCCCCCACCCTTGCCCTAGGAAGGGACCATGTTTACACAGCGGCCCCTGTCAGCAAGTGGGTTCTCTGCACATGGCTGGCGCCATCTTGCTCATACCCACTGATTGAGGTCCTGGAATCCGCAAGGAGCTGTCTCCCCTCCCCCTTTCAGGCCGGATTGCCTTCCCGGAAGACCCGCCCCTCTGCAGTGATGGACAGGTAAAGTCTTGTCGCCTTCTGGGAGCTCACAGCGATCTCCACCGGGAGTATGCCCAATGAATTCTTATGGTGGGTGGCCCTAGCACAGTGGTGTTGGGGTGGTAGGGTTGTGGGGGTAGAGGTTGGGGTTGAAATCCTTATATCTGGTGAAGTAGCTGTTCCACATGACACATGAATGTTGTGTGCGGCATACTAAAAAAAAGATTATTCCTCATTTACTGAAATTCAAGCTTAACTGGATGTTCAATATCTTCATTTGCTAAATATGCTGACTCTGCTCTTAAGGGTTCTTGGAAACACCATTTCCCCAAGGTTTCTTAGAAGTAGAAAAAAAAACCCGTGGGCCAGGAGTGCTCCCAGTGCAGCCCTGGAAGCCGAGTCCAACCCGCCCCAGTTCCTGTCGGGCTGCAGACTAAGAATGGGTTTTACATTTTTAAACAGTTGAAAGAAAATCTAAAGTATTATTATTTTCACAAATGAGAATTATATAAAATTCAAATGCCGGTGTTCATAAATAAAGACCAAAAGTTTTATTGGAATGTCCATTCCTTGATGTTCGTAGCTAGCTGCTTTGGAGATGCAAATGCAGAGTCCAGGAGTTGTGAGAGAGGCCATCTGACCCACAAAGCCTAACATGTTTGCTAGCTGGCCCTTTAAAAATTGTGAGGACCCCTGCTGCACACTTCCATTTTTTGAGGCTCCTAGCATGATTAAAAAAAAAAAAGATACGTCAAAATGGGGTAATGCATTTGGAAGTACGCCCAAAGGCTGGGTCTAAAATGGCCCTGCCTTTGCCCATTTGCCCCTCCAGGCCCAGCTGCTTGATGGGTTAGTGGATGTACATGACATAGGCCCAGTCTGGCAGAGCTCAGGTTTGCCAGGGCAGACAGCCGTGTAAAATGAAGTGGTCAGCTGAAAGTATGTTAAGGAAGAGAATGGAGAGTTATGAGGAGCACCCAGTCTTAGAAGACAGGTCAGAAGACAAGAAAGAGCATCTATAATTCTTCAGCCAAGTAGGAAGATAAAGATTTGGATGCATGCAAGTGTATGATGTATTTCAGAAATTAAGGAAAAGTTAAGTTTGGCTAACCTGAGAGGCAGGGGATGTCAGGTGGGCGGGGTGGGGAAATACTAAAGATAACAGCAGTACTTAACAGAGTTCACGTAAAGCATTCTCAGTGCCTACTACTGTTGTAAGTGCTTTCTGTATTACTTTATCTAATTATCACAGCAGTCCTGTCATTGTTCCTGCTTTATAGATGGGAATTCGGTGGTACAAAGAGGTCTAGTGACTTCCCTATCTAAAAATGGGAGGACAGTAGGAGGTGGACCCAGGCTCACATCATTAACCTCATTCTAGAAAGGTCAAGTTGCTCATCTTTCCTCTCAGAGAGTGGCAGTGGGGACAAGTGAGTAGCGGGAGTGGAGAAGTAAGGTATTCCTTGGGTCCTGGGACTAAGACAATTGTGTGAATGGTGGTAGCAACTTAATGAGGGTAATCTACATCCATCAAGCTCTCTTAGAGCAACAGCAAGCAAAACGAAGGGAGAGGTAGTCAATTAACTATGATACTGACTGCAGATGCTCTAGAAAAGCAGAGAGGAAGGAAGATGATGATGTCTTCTAAGGGAGTGGTGACCAGTGTCAGAGGAGCTGACCTTTCAGCTGGTCTCTCGGACACTCAGAAACAAAGGGGTGTTTCCAAGAGAGTCTCTGCATCTTTCTGTTTTGTCCTGTCCAGCACCTGTTAGACTCTGACGGCTTATTACTGTTTGTTGAATGAATGAGTACATTTTAAAATATACATTTACTTTTGAATAACTAATAGAGTCATATGGTTCAAAAATTAAAAGATTCAAGAATCTGAAAGATGACGTTTTTTTCCCCACCACTGTCCCCTGTCACCCAGCTCACCTCCACAGAGGCAACGAGGTTTTACATTTTTTGAGATTTATTGCAGTGGCCACCACTTTTTAGACTGGCCAGGAGTCACCCCCCACCATGGATGTGAAAACCCACCCTCGGAACCTGACAGCCCCAGAGGTGGCCTGGTGCAGTGAAAGACTGCCTTTGGGGCCAAACTTGAATTCCTACCCTTGTTCTGTATTCTCTTGAAAAATGACTGAATTCCTCTTTAGGTTTTACATCTGAATTGGGGGTAGTGATTCTCTAGGGATATGAAGATTAGATGAAATGAGATAATGAATATAAATAGCCTGCCTAGGTGTGTGGTACCCAGGAGGGAATCAATTCTCACCTTTGTTTCATTGTGTTGCTGTGCTGTGACCCTCAGAATTCTCTTCCTCATTCTTCCCTCCACCCTTTTATTCCACCTAGTGTGACAAGAACCACATAATGACCTGCAGGGCTACAACATGAACCTTGAAAACATTATGCGAAGTAAAAGAAGCCAATCACAAAAGACCACATCTTGTATGACTCCATTTATACAATACATGTAGGAAAGGTAACCCTATGTAGGTTCATGGTTTCCAAGGGCTGGGATACGGGAGGGCAGGTATGGGGACTGACTGCTAATGGATACAGGGTTTTCTCGGGGCAGGGAGGGGGTGATGGAAATGTTTTAGAATTGAGGTGGTTGATTTGGCATATTCTCAACGTGCCAAAAAGCATTGGACTGCACACTTGAAATGGGCAAATTTTATGACATGTGAATTATATCTCAATAAAGTTGTTATTTTAAAAATGCCCTGGCAGGAAGGTGAGGTAGAGGAGGAAGAGATAGAAGGACCTACAAGTAGTGAAGAGAAAGGGCTGCACTGGGCTTGAGACTTAATAGAGGAATGAGCAACAAAGGGCCTACACTTTAGTCCTGGCTCAGCCTCCAGCTGGCTGTGCGACCTTGGAAAATCCCCTCACTCCTCTGTGCTTTGCTACCTCATTAAGAAATAAAATAAAATGAAATTTTAAAAGAGGAGGTAGAACTTGATGACCTAGGGTCTCTTTCTCATCTAAATGTCTACAGTTTGCCTCCTGCCCCAGCTGGGGGAGGAGAGGTGAGGGAAAGCCAGAGATAAGAGGAAAGCAGAGATCCTGGCTGGGGCTCTGCCCTCCTCTCAGCCCTGCTCTGCACCCTGCCCTCCCCTTGAACCCGAAGCCTTTGTTCAGCTTCCCCCAACCCTGAAAGTGCGTGCATGCACGGGAGAGAGTGTGTGGGTTGGGTCGGGTCAGGGTCATAGAAGGCCCAGTCAGGAGTCATGCTCACAGATCTTATTCCATTTTCTAGGAGAGATTATAGACCTTGGGAAGGAAGCAACTTGGGAAAATAAATGTAGATTCAAGGTAAATTCTCCATCCAGAGAGGTGGTTTTCCACCTACTCATAAGGATAACTCTGCCATCATTAAGGTTAATTAGCATCCTTTAATATATATAATAGTGAGCTGCACTCAAGCATGTGCACTGTAATTTTTTTTATTGTGGTAAAGGATGCATAAAGTGTACCATTTTGACCATTTTAAGTGTACACTTCAGGGGCATTAAGTATATTCACGTTGTTGTGCAACCATCACCACCATCTATCTCTATTTTAAAATTTTTCAACTAAAGTGTAACTAACATAAAATACAAGAATCCTGTGCTTTGTTCCATGAACTTTTATATTTCCATATACCAGCCATTTCTATCAAAATACAGACCACTTATAGCACTCCAGAAGGCTCTCTCGGCCCCCTCCCAGCAATTACATTTGAAGGTTTTTTTTTCCTTCTAAATTTAACTCTTTAATTGGAAAAAAAAAAAAAACACAGCTGGTTCACAAACAACTTAGATGGTTTTGCAAATTGCATAGTCAGTATCTTAATGTTTCATTCCTAAAAGTTCAAATACCAGTGTACTTGGCAGGAAGGCTCTGCGCTAGCACAGTGCACACGCTGTTCTATGGAAGGTCTGCTCTCCTCAGGCCAGATGGAGCCTCCTTGTTGCGCACCCCAGGGCCAGTGCACGGACTGAAAATTCTCATTGGAATGCTCTCTAAATTCTCACTGTAGATGGGACAAAGGGGACCACCTTTCTGGTGAACTGGGTGCAAGGATATTTTCTACTTCCTGCCAGGTAATTTGTTGGGTGAGGCATCCAAACTTATGCCTCATCAATGAAGTCAAAATGTCAGCTGTTTCTGTAGCTGGATTAAAAATGATGTAGCCTAGCCCACTTTACCATTCTGTAGCAGAAGCTGAAAGCTAAACAAGGTTAGCATCAGCCCATTTTTTTAGGCTTTAAATATAGATCAAACTTAATTTTTATTGGGACATATTAGTTTCAAGTGTATAACAATGATTAGATATGTGTGTGTATTGTGAAATAGTCACCACAATAGGTCTAGTTAACACCCATCACCACACATAAACTTTTTTTCTGGTGATGAGAATTTTAAGATTTACTCTCTTAGCAGCTTGCAAATATTGTTAACTGTAGTCATTATGCTGTACATTACGTAACCAAGACATATTTATTTTACAACTGGAAGTTTATACCTTTTGACTACCTATGCCCATTTTTTTTTCTCGATATTTAAATCTGGACTCTTTGCATGTGGAAGAAGCAGCAGAGGACTTTCAGTATAATTCATCAGAATAAGAAAGCAGCCAATAGAAACTAGGGAAAACAAGTAGAGGAGTTTGAAAAGGAAAAATTGGAAAAGGATCATATCAATCCCAAAGAGAGGAAAAGATTACACAGTTTTATGCATGAAATCTAGAAGAAGGCAAAAATAAACAAACAAACAAACAAACATACCCTGCTGATCTTTAACATTCTTACCTGCAAAGTTGGCTCCCTGCATTTTTCACCTTTGAGGGAAGCCCTGTGAAAGCCCACATGTTTTATTCACCACTGTCTCCTGAGCTCAGCACAAGTACCTGGCATGTGGCAGTCAAGAACCAGGAAGCATATAAGTGAAATCATATGATATTTGTGTTTCTCTGACTACTTCACTGAGCATAATACCCTTTAGGTCCATCCATGCTGTTCACAAATATTCATTCTTTTTTATGGCTGAGTAACATTCTGTTGTATATATATGTACCACAGCTTTTTTATCCTCTGGGTGTGTGGAATCTAAAGACAAAAATAAAATTGAAACAAACTCATAGACACAGAGAGCTGACTGGTGGTTGCCAGAGGGGTGGGGATTTGGAGGTCTGGGTGAGAGAGGTGAAGGGATTAGCAAGTACTAATTGACAGTTATACCTTATTCATGGGGACACGAAGCACAGCACAGGGAATATAGTCAATAATACTGTGATAACTCGGTATGGTGCCAGTTGAGTACTAGAAATATGGAGGGGATCACTATGTAAAGTATATGATCGTTTAACCACTAAACTATACACCTGAAACAAATACAAAATTACATTGAAAGTAAACTGTAAAAAAAAATTAAAAATGAGCAGGGAAACAAATATGCACATATCAGCTAGAAAGGCCCATTTCCAACTGGAGACAATGGCCAAGGCGGGGAGAGGAGGGGGCAAGGAGGAAGAATCACCAGGGAGACAGTCACCTACTCGGAGTGACATGCGCTAGTGCTAGTGCTTCCCAGGGTGGGCGCAGGGGGAAAGAAGGAAATACACCTACAGGGAATTTTTTTTCTTTTTAAGCAATGGGATACAAGAAAAAAATGCGTAACTATGCGAAGTAATGAGTGTTAACTAGACCTATTGTGGTGATCATTTCACCATATAAACAAATTTTGACTCATTATATTGTATACCTGAAAATATAATATAACATAACTAATATAATCCAATTAATATATGCCAATTATGTGTTGATTTTTTAAAAATATCAAGGGAGACCTCATGTGGTGCTTACCACAGGCTGTGTTCTTACACCGCCTGTACAGAAAGAGGAGGCAGAGTAAACCCACCCCATGTACACCTCAGCCCAGGCCCTTTGCCTGGTCTGTATAGTGAATGGGGGGACATGGAGATGGAAAAAACAGAAAAAATATCAAGGGAAGTAAACACTTAGAAGGAAGGAGGCAGACTTGCCCAGGGAATATGGGGTAAAAGCCTTTTCTTTAAATCAACACTAGTGATCGTGAAGTATAGCTCACTGTGACTTTAATTTTCATTTCCTTAAGGACTAATCACATTGAGTATCTTTTTATGTGCTTCTTAATTATGCTTTCATCATAATTGGAAAAGTTTTCATCTTTGGAAAAATACCTATTCAACTAATTTGCTCATTTTTAATGGGGCTGTGTTTTTTATTAATGAGTTTTAACAGTTCTTACTCTGGGTACAAGTCCTTTATCAAACACATGATATGCAAATATTCCCACCCAGTCTGTGAGTTCTTTTCATTTTCTTAATGGTGTCTTCAGAAGCATAAAAGTTTTGAATTTTGGTCAAGTAGAAATTATCGATTGTTTTCTGTTGTGGGTTGCTTTTAGAGTGTTTGCTTTAAGAGTGTCAGGGCTAAGGACTCTTTGCCTTGCCCGGGGGAAGACTTGCTTCTTACAGTTGGAGAAGGGAGGCTAAGTTGTTCGCTCTCGTAGGCATGATTTTATGTATTGATGTGACTTTTAGAACTAGCTTTCTGAATGCTTTTTGAGGTATTTGAGTACATATTTGATGAGAAATCATTGAAATTTGGTTATCAATTTGTAATGACTATAATAATAGCTAAGATTAATTGAACACTTGGTGCTAGGTGCATGGCTGAATTCTTTAAATGAACGAATCTCAATCCTCACACCACACCTGTGAAGTAAGCACTGTTACTATCATTGCTTAAAAGATCAGGAAACTGAGGCACAGAGAGGATAAGTGAAGTGGTAAAGTAAGGATTGTACTGAGGTCATCTGAATTGGGAGCCCATTCTCTATCACTCCTTAGTGGG
Source organism: Anoura caudifer (assembly GCA_004027475.1). Lineage (NCBI taxonomy): Eukaryota > Metazoa > Chordata > Mammalia > Chiroptera > Phyllostomidae > Anoura > Anoura caudifer. The sequence goes on from PVKU01002415.1 coordinate 47,750, forward strand.
CAACACTTATGCATCTGTCCAGAATTCCAGTGAGCCTTGTCTGACTGTGCAAGTACAAGCCTCCTGATTCTCAGCTTCTTGCTGAGAACTGGCTGTGGGATCAACAAGTCTTAAGTGATTTTTAGGAGCATAGAAAAGGTGCACTTGTGCAAAAGTTTTCTTTGCTGTTCTCTATGGTACCTGGAACGTTTGCCTTGCAGAGTCATTTGTTTTAGGGTAAAGCAGTTGCTCTGCAACATGCTTGGTGATCTTGATCTCAGCATAACGTTTCTCTGAGTATGTGCCTTATCTTTCTAAATGATTATAAACTCCAAGATGGCTGAGATCATGTTTTATTTATGCATGTGTTTTGAAATCTGGGCCTTTGGGCTCATGGTCTGTGGGGCTCTCTCTGTGGGAAAGGCAACCTGCCAGACACCCCCAAGAGTGTTAATAGTCCAGAACCACCGCTTGATATTAATATCTCTGCAGAGGTTCCCAGCCCTCGCAGGAAATAAATTCCAACTCCAAGCCTCTGTGAGGACAGTTTGTGGTTACAAATTCTCCAGGAAGGTATTTTCCTCACAACTACTCCCTGCACCCAAAACCAAGGCCCAGTCAAACCAGCTTCCCTATCATCTTGGTCAAGGGGTGTGGTTTTTCTGGTCCACACTTTCTTTCAGGTATATCCTTTTTTAAAAGATTTTATTAATTAATTTTTAGAGAGAGGGGAAGGGAGAGAGAAAGAGGGAGAGAGAAAGAGAGGAAGAGAAACATTGATGTGAGAGAGAAACAGCAATCAGTTGCCTCTTGTATACACCCCAACTGGGACTGAACCTGAAACCCAGACATTCGCCCTGATCAGGAATTGAACTGGCTACCTTTCAGTTTGCAGGGTGACGCCCAACCAACTGAGCCACACCAGTCAGGGCTCAGGTATATCCTTTGAAAAGCCCCAGCTGTGTGTTGGCACTGGGGCATCAATTACAGCTGAGTTTTCAGGGACAGCCCAAAGTCTTGTGTCCTGGCCCTGTGAGGGTTTTTAAAAAGCCAAGCCCCTGGGTCTCTAGGGTAGGAGCGGCCCCCACCAGGGTACCCAAGAGTCCACCCTCTTACCCTCAGTTTTTTAACTTCTTGGGTTTTTTGTTTTTGTTTTTGTTTTTTTACCTCTGGAGAAATGTCCATACTACCCATTAAATCTATAGATTTGATGCAATCCCTATCAAAACACCAATGGTGTATCTCACAGAATTAGAACAAATAATCCTAAAATTTATATGGAACCACAAAAGACCCCAAATAGCCAGAGCAACCTTGAGACAGAAGAACAAAGTTGGAGGGATCGTGCTACCTGATATCAAACTATATCAGGTCATAGTAACCAGCTCAGCACAGCACTGGGATGAAAACAGACACATAGATCAATGGAACAGACTAGAGAGCTCGGAAACAAACCCATGCTTATATGCTCAAATAATCTATAACAAAGGAGGCAAGACACACAGTGGGGTAAAGACAGTCTCTTCCATACATGGCGCTGGGAAAACTGGACAGATACATGCCCCCAAAATAAACTGCATCCCTTTCTTGCTCCCTTAATTTTTGTCAGCCATGAATTTAAAGGATATTTATAATATTTTTTTCAGAATGATAAGTCTTCTGTTGTGGGAAGGTGCTCAAAGTATCTACCCTGCCATTTATTTTTGGAAATGGAAGTCAGTCAAGAACCGTATCCTAATTAGCCTTGCATTTTCCTCAATACCTAACACAGTATTATTACACAGAAGATAGATGCTTAATCATAAATAACAGTTGTATGAACATGCTATTCACAAGGGAAAACATATTAGCACATGAAAATGGATCTGTGTACCATATTTTAATCTCAGATGAATGCCACTTTCGTTCTGCAAAGGGGAGCAGTGCCTGATAGGGAGTTCTCATGGGGAAGAGGGAAGCAGTGGATGAGCACCAGGGTTCAAGAACAAGGGGGGATGCTCAGGAAAGCCATGCCCAGGGCAGGTTCCCCAGGGAGAGTTAGGGCTATCAGAAGGCAAGTCACTGGAGTTCAAGAAAGGAGCTTATGTCAACCCTGCCCCAACCTTTGCAATTTATTATGTGGAGAGCAGGTTCTTGAGTGTCACTTTGCTGCTAATGCAGTCTATAAAGGTTTGATGGAAAGATTTAGAGATGTGTGGAAAGAAGTTAAGCTCCCTTTATTCTTTTTTTTTTTTTTTTTAAAGATAAAAGAGTCCTTTGTGGAAAATTAGTAAGAGAAAACAAACCTCAGCCATTCTCTCCAAATTTTTGAGACGCATCCTGGCGGGGACAGCCACGTTCATTCACTTTTAGAACGCTACATTTGTGGAACTGAGTGTCGGGCCCTCTGCAGGGCACCAGGGCTACAGGCGTGGACAGGGCTGCTGAGGAACCAGCTCTCTGGAGCTTCCATTGTGCAAATAATTGTGGGGACCAGTGTATGTATGCAGATTGTGAGGGGTGTTACAAATGAAGGTCGCTAAAGGCTGTGGTGACAGATTATGACTGGGGCTCTTATGGCTGGAGGATCAAGGGATTCTCTGAAGGATGACTCAGATAGTCAGGCCAAGAGGGTGCAGAGAGTAGCAGCCAGAGAGAACAGCAGGGGTGCAGCTGCTCACTAGCAATACACCGATCTGCAGAAGCCACCAGCGCTTTTCTTTCGTTATAGTAAGACCTGACATTTGGTGGCACTTTGTGGCTGAGTGTTTTCCTGAAAACGGCAGGCTGCATCATTATTCTAACTTTCAAGATGAGGGAACCAAAGCTCTAAGTTGTCAAGGTACCTGCCCTGACACAGAATTTCAAAGGGAATGGAGCTGGGGGCCGTGCTCTGATTGTTTAAGTAGCTCATGTTTAAATGGAACTTTGCAAGTTCCCCAGAAAACAGCGGGTTTATTTCAGGCAGCAGTCCAGCAGCATATTTGATGCTCAACAGAAATAACTAATAGTTTCTTGAAATAAGTGACATTCTGAATAGGACAGGGGCTCAGGAGAAAGAGGTCCTGGCTACAGATGTAACTGGCATCATCAGAAGTATAACCTGTTTCGTCAGGGCTGCGATCAGGCTCCGGGGGCAGCATGGGCTGAGGCACCGCTGTGGAGTGTGCAGGCGTGGCTGTCAGAAATTGAGAAATGCGATGTTAGTGCGACAGCTATTGACAATGGAACAAATTTCTATGGAAATTCCTTTTAATATTGAGTTACTACAACTTAATGGACACAGTTTTTTTAAAGATTGCCTAAGTCAAAGAATACGAATCCCTCTCATCGCTCATAAAATTAAAGATGGAACAACAAAAAGGCCTGAAAACCAGCCAAATCAATAAAAAAACACTGTGTTGGGTCTTTCCTTGTGTTGCTAGAGGTGCATCAGTGTGTTCTACAAAAGGGCCTGGAGCAGCATTCCTCGCCTTTTCTGTTCATTATCACCCCCTAAGGAGAATTTTTTCATTGAATAAATGTAAACCAATTTATTAAGCTTAAATAAAGTTAAATTATATGATATAAATTGTATAATATATAATTTGATTTAATTTCTTCCTAATAGGAGAAGTTAAATATTCAGGAATAAGATTTTTGTCAGATAGGGTTTGAGTTTGGAGGACTACAAACTCCAAACTCAAATCTAGGATTTTTTTTGTCATCCAAGAACCATTTTTCACCTTTTCTCCTGCTGAAAATTAATGTGCTGAAGGAAAGGCAGAAACAGAACGCATGAACACACATGCACACATCACAGAGCTACATTACCTATGGTCTTTAAAGGACCCCACTCAATCTAAATGAAACCCAAATGTGCCATCTTGGCTAAGCTAAGGTGCCCAGTTGTTTGATCAAAGTCTAGTCTAGATATTGCTGTGGAAGTATTTTGTAAATGTAATTCATATTTCCAATCAGTTGGCTTTAAGTAGATTACCCTCCTTAATGCGTGTGGAACCCACCCAATCAGCTGAGGGCCGTAAGAGCAAACACAGGTTTCCCTAAGAAGGGATTCTGTTTAAAAGCTGTAGCAGAAGTCCTGTGAAGTGCCCGGTCTGGGGAGATTTCAGCCTCACCAACCCCCACAGTTGCTTTAGCCACTTCCTTAAAATAACTCTATTTCTCTCCCTCCCTCTTTCTCTCTGTCTCTGTCTGTCTCTCTCTCTTCCTCTCAGTCCCTCTCTCTCTCTGTCATTCACTCTCTCAGCAACATATTTGTCCAAAATCATCTTCACATACAAGGAGGAAAATAGAGTGATAGTCATTCGCTGTCATTTGACCCTCACAATAATGCTGTGGGGTAAGTATAATCACTGTGGATAAGGAAACTGAGACGGGGAAAGTTTAAGATTTGCCCAAGGTTATGTAACTCTGAATTGATTGAACGAAGATTTGAACCCAGGACTTCCTGACTGCAGAGCTCCCTGCTTTCCAGACAGCACTTACTTTCCCTCCGTGGACCTTTCCATAGCTCACTGATCACAAAGTAATGGTTTCAGGCGAACTCACAAGCCGCTGAACACACACGGTGCTTCCCTGATACAGCCCATAGTCCTAATGACTTCAGAACCCTTGGCCAGTGCTGCAAGAAGTGACATGTTTGCATTGTTCATCTAATCCTCATAGCACCCTTATGAAGCAGGTATGGTTACTCTTCACCTTTTATAAAGTAGGAGGGTATTTAAATAAATTCTGAGAAGGTAAGTGCTCCCAGCTTTTGAGCAGCAGAGCCATGGCTCCCACGTTTATCTGTCCCCTCCGGTGCTCAGCTGTAACCACTGCAATAGAAAGGCTTCTCTGATGTTGTCCTTAGGACTGTGTCATCTCCCTCTCCCCTTCTCTTCCCCTCCTGGTTTATTCTCCCTTGTTCCCATTCCTCACTACAAAACTTACTTGTCTTGGGCCAGGATGGGAACCAGTCTGATAAACAGTTGTTACTATTGGTTTGGAACTCCTAGCGTTCGCCTTTCAACAAAGAATACCTGGAGACCCCAAACCATCAACCACAAGACTGAGTAGAGATTCCGCAGGTGGGAGGAATTTCAGTAGGTGACTTAGGGCACTGACCAAGAAGTGAGTGGCATTCTCAGGTGGGAAATGGAGGAGAATTGAGTAAAGGGACAATTTACAGAGGTGTGAGGAGGGCTCAGAAACCAACGTGAGATGGTGCAGCACCTCGGGGCTGGAGCAAGTGAGAGCCACTACCACCCTGGCCCCGAAAGAGCGAGGGAGGAATGATCCTGATGGTGGGAACCCGAGAGAGTCGCTGAGGCATTGGAGAGGGTGATGAGGGCATGAGGGGCTGTGCCTTCAGCAGAGACACAAAGCCAGTCTCTTGTCACCCAACAGGGAGAAACACCAAGGAAAAACATACTTCTTGCCTTTTTCCTGCCCTCACAGGTGTAGTCTTCCCATTGATCATGTCCAAACTGATCATGCCCAATGATACCTTCCACAGAGGCCAGAAAGACAGAAAGCACGGCGGGGTGGAGAGGATAGGGGACCCGGAAGGCAGGCGAAGACCTAATACAGTGGCCCTCTGTAGTAGGTGAACCCCAGGCCAGTTTCATAAATGAAGCACACGAGACACCTCAGTGTCCCTCAGGTGGCTGATAGAATAGCAGCAGAGGGCACAGGCTGTGGAGCTAGACTGCCTGTCACTTCCAACCTTGATGGTCTTGGACAAGTTACTTAACCTCTCTGTGCCTTAGTTTCCTCATTTATGAAACTGGGATAATATCTACTTACAGGGTTGTTGTGAGGATTAAACAACATATAGCCCTTGAACAAAATTGCCCTAAATTATTGCCATCCTTATCACACTCCATGTTCACGTAAAGAAGCAAGGGAGGCGACAGGTACACCAGCCTGCACAACACAAGGATGAGGTTTGCTGTCAGCCAAGAAGGACTCATCTTGGGGGGCAGGGTCAAGTAAGGATTTGCAGAGGAGGAGCCTTGAGGAAGTTATTATAGAAGACTTGATTTTCAGAAGGTCCTTTTTACTAATAGAGCTAGAACTCATGTCCAGTGAACATCAGTTGATAGTCCCAGACCCAGAAGGGAAGAAGGAAGGAAAGGAAGGGAAGGGAAGAGAAGGGAGGAAGGAAGGAAGGAAGGAAGGAAGGAAGGAAGGAAGGAAGGCCGGCCAACTGGGGATTAAAGAGAGTGGAGGATCTGTAGACTCTCAGGGATGGGGACCGATCTGTCCTGAAGCCAGGGCATGACTAAGCAGTGCAACAGCAACCCAGTCGGTGGCATAAACAGGCCATTCATTTGGAGGGACTTCCAGTCCTCGTTTTCTTTTTTGAGACTTGGGAACATTTTTTTTTTTCTTTCCTTTTCACTCCCCTTATTTAACTACAGAACCAGGAAAATCCTTATTAAAGACCCACTGAAAAATTAAAATATATTTTTTCTTATCCTTACTTCCCCAAGATTCTTGGGCATTCTATGTGCACTTACCCTCCATGTTACCAAATATATGCTGCCCACTTCACCAACAGAGCGACTAGAAATTTCATATGATGTTAGATTTTTTAATAGGAAGTTAGATTTTTAAAGAAATCAAAGCAGGCTAATTACAATTGATATAATAACTACGGTGAGTACTTTCCAGAAAGCCAAATGCAAGTATGAGCCCATGGTATTTACTCAAAGGTCTATGGGCTCCCTATGGAGGTGATCCTTCTGAAACTAATTTTCATTATATTATTTTTCAGGTGAAAGATTAAAAATAGAATACTCTTGCATGATTTAATATGATCAGTGTCTCTTTCAATTTGATCTAAAATTTCTCAAAGCAGATGCAAGTGTTTTTACTTTCTTTGAGGTCTGTGGAGTTGGTTTACTAAGGGAACACATTATGAATGTATCAGTTCAGAGTATACAATAGGACTGTCCCTTTTATGTTCACTTGGGCATTTTGGAAGATAAATAATTTTTTATCTTCACCAGAGGACATTTTTCTCTTGCTTTTAGAGAGAAAGGAAGAGAGAGAAACAATGATGTGAGAGAGAAGCATTGATTGGTTGCCTCCTGTACAAACCTGCACTGGGGATCAAATGCGCTGTATGGAGGATTGAACCCACAACCTTTTTATTATGGAACGATGCTCCAACCAACTGAGCCACACCATCCAGGGCTGGAAGGTAAATAATTTTCAAAAAGTATTTTCATTATAAAATAGAATATAACAGAAAACACACAAAAAGTTTTTAAAGAAGGAAAAAGAAATCACCCTAACCCCGGTACTGTTGTAGAAAGCCCTGGAGATTTGATGGATTGCCTTTCTTTTTCTTATGCATGTTTTTATTCATTCATAGAACAGATATTACCTGACCAATGTCTATTCTGATATCTGGGGTTCCAATAGTAAGTGATAAGCAAAGCTCTTGATACCATTAAGTACACAAGAAAAAACAATGAATGAGTAGGTGAAATAAGGTTAACCTCAGCCTGTCACTGGCACTGGGGAGAAAACTGAACAGGTAATAAGGACACATGAGGTCTCTTCTTTAGATGGGGTGCTCAGGGAAAGCCCCACAAGGTGGTGATGTTGAGCCGTACTTGATTTGTCAGGAAGGAGCTAGCAAGTGAAGAGAGGAAACAAGCGTCCCAGACAGCGAGAAGAGCACGTGCAAAGGCCCTGCCAAAAAACTGTCTGTGTGAGGAATCAGAAGAGGCGCTGGGTGGCTGGAGCATAGTGTGGGACAAGAAGAGAGAGATGTGGTCCGAGAGTCAGGCGGGGACCAGATCATGCTGGCTGGGGCAAGAGCATGGGGCTTATTCTGTTCATCATTGTGTATACATTTGTAAGAACACATTTGTCATCCTGATTTCTCCATGTGATGCTATTAATATACTTTTCCTCATGTCATTACATAGACTTCAAAGCCTTCACTTAAAATCAATACATAAAATTCCATCAGGTAGATCTTTAATAATTAACTATTTTGCCTATAAGAGGCATATCCTCTTAACAAAGAGGTGGCAATATGTTCTTATTGCAAAGTTATCTCCTTTTAAGCAAGTTACTTGATTGTTATTGGGTTTAGTTGCTGGCGATTTGAGTTACTTAAGATAGATCTTGCTCCTCTTAAGGTTTGCAGACAGTATGCAGTTCAGGACTAGGCGTGGTTGCAGCAAAGACTGCGAGCAAACCATCTGAAGATAATGAAAGGCATGGGACAGACCCTTCCCTCACAGCCCTCGGAAGTAACCAGCCCCACCTCTGTGTGTTCTCTCTTGAACTTGACCTCCCAGCCTTTAGAACTGTGAGACAATGCATTCCTGCTGTTTAAGCTACCCACTTTGTGGTACTGTGTATGCAGGTCAGCAAACCAATGCAATATCTGGGTCTGCTGGTTATCTAATGAGGTAGGGGGCCTAAAAACAATGCGATTGTCCCTTTAAATGATGTATAAAACCCCTCATTAAACCCACAGATATTTATATCAGACCAATTTGTGGCTGTGGGACTGAGTGCTACAAATTGCCAAACTACAAATTACAAAGGTTTCCTAAACTCCAACTGTTAAAGCCTGTGGGGCTTCTGGAGACCTTGGGTTGTCTGGCCTGACCCCACCATAGTGTGTTATAGACGAATTCTGCTACCTCACATAATGCTGTCAGAAGAAGCTAAGGACCAAATTTAAGCATCCTGGTTAATTCTTTGTATCTTCATAGGTTTTTCATGTTCTTACTTCTGTGTAGGACAGTACATGATAATGATTTTTTGATGTTAGAGAGAAAGGAAGGGAGAAAGAGAGACAGACAGAGAGAAACATCGATGTAAGAGAGAAACATTGATCGGTTGCCTCCCATACACACCCCAATCAGGGATTGAACGTGCAACCTAGGTAGGTGCCCTGACTAGGGATCGAACCTGCACCTTTTGGTTATGAGATGACACTCCAGCCAACTGGGCCACAAGGGTCAGGGCATGATTTTAAGTTTTGTTCCTTTTCTTTCCTGAAAGCTAATGCCTTGTGTGACAGGGAAAATCATGTCCTTGTTCAATTTTAAATCCTTCTCTCCTAAGCTGTAGTTTCCTTTAGTTGTCCCCAGCCCATCACTGTGTAACCATGCCCGCAGTGATGTTCCCAAGGGAAATGAGAGGTGGGCAGCAAGAGGGCATTCATATTCCTTCTGGCCCACTCCCGTGTGGATGGAGGAGAGCACAGCTGGGAGGAGCAGATATAACCACCCTTCCCTTCTCAAAAGCACTACAAGGAGGTGACCCACAGGGGAGACCGACACTTGGCTTAAACAGCAAAGTCTCTTTTCTGAGGGCTCAACGAGAAAATACAGAGTCTCAGCACAAAATCAAGTACAGTATAACCTTTTAAAGCTCTCGTCCTATTAAAGACTATTTACCCCAGTTGGCAGGTAAAATTATGGCCTGGAGGTGAAAACATGGAGGACCGCAAATGAAATAATTAGTGCACTGGTAAAATTAGGTCTGTCGTGTTCATTGCCTGTTGGGCTGTCGAGGGCACCTTCAGAGGTCTCCGGCCGAGGGCACCAACATGGCCAGGAAGGAGGGTGTTCTCCTGCATTTCAGGAAGGGCCCTTTCCCGCGCCCACCTCCACATTCGGCTCTGGCAGCAGTTCAGGAAGGGGCAGCCTCATCGTGGGTACTGCAGCTCGAGTCCCCAGGCCCATTTCTGCAGCTTTGGGCGTTCTCTTCCCCTCATTTGGCTCTGAAAATGATTTTGGTTATCAGACTGCCTCACGTTTTGGCCTCTGGAATGCCTTTGTTTTTCAGAAAGCAAAGGAATGACCCAGAATTACAAAAAGGCAAGTTAGAACCATGGCATTTAGAAAAACACCCATATATTACTCTGCCTCGCATGGCCTTTGGAGGGGGAAAAATAATTGAATTGGTGACTTTGAATACTGCGCCACTTTGCATGACTCATTAAACTGCTATTTTCAACATTTTTGCCTCATGCTGTAAAAACATAATCCTAAAACAATCTATACATTTAAATTCTTTTATATCTAAAAAGCCTTGTGATACAAGTGCCTTTAGATGTGAGCACCAGCATCATCTGAAATACAAGACAGTCATAACAGAGCTGAATTTGATAAGCCACTCAAGCATGACCTAGGCAGCTCAGCCTCTTGAACCAGAATGCACAATTAATGGCTACTCTTTTATTTATTACTTTTAATCCCTCACTGGATACAGTTGACCTGTTACTTCCTGGGATGAGGCCACAGCATGGGCGGGAATGAATAGCTTTTTAATTATGAAGCACTTTTTGTGACCAGCCTGGGCTCAGACCATGTAAATTCTGATCGTTTCTTTCTCCCAGCACAGCCACCTCTGAACTTGGAGAGGGCACTCAGTGTCCCTTTCTCCTACCCACAGCGGGCAGAAAGTCAGGCCTGTGTGGGTCTTTGAAGGCACTGGTCTTCTTCTTGCCCTAAGAAATTGGCAAAATTCCCAGGAACTCCTTCTTGATACCCTAAAGTCTCATTAAGAATCTATATCATACTACAGATAGTAAAACTCTTGCATGATTTACCCCTTCCTACAGCCCTCTTCCATGCCACCTCCAACTTGGTTTATTCATTTCTGTTCATTCGATCAAGGTCTCTACCTCTCAGGAGATAAGGATTTTTTCATTTTGAACCATTTGTGGTTTTGAGCAGAGCCAGCCCACTGAATCAACAGAATTTGATTTGAGGGACGTCAGGAAACCATTTTCCTTCCTGTTTACTAAACAGCTTTCTCTATTGTGTTGATGTTGCCTAAAATTCCACTGTTAGGGATTTCATCCTTTGTCTTGATTCCCCTGCAAAACATATATTCTCATTCCTGCTTATAAAAGTCATTGCTGCTTATTGTAGGAAACCTCATAAAATATGCAAAAATATAAAATGCTCATAATCTTACAGTTAGACATATCTAATATTTTGATACAATTGCATGTAATTGATGTCATGCTTTATGTAAAATTATTTTTTATTCTGTTTTTCTCAATTAAAATTATGTTGTGAGCATTAATCCATGGTGATTTTTCATAGTTATATGTTATTCCATGATTTATTTAATCAGTTTCTCATCAATCTTTGCTGTTACAAATATTACTAGCCCGCATTTACAAATCTTTCTATGTCCTTTTCTACTTGGCTTATGTTGGTTAATTCATTCCATCTTCACCAAAGCCCAATGAGGAGGTATAGGTATTATTCCCACTTTAGAGATGAGGGAACAGGCACTGAGAGCAACACGTCTGAAGTCACACACTTACGGGGCCTGGGCTCTTACTACTTCTGCACAAATGTGATTCTTTTCTTGGGTCAGGTTGGCTAGGAGTAGCACCTCTGAGTCAAAGGTTCAACAGCATTTTTAAGACTCTTGAAACATGGTTAAATTGCTTTCTGTAAGATTCACTCCTTGGGCAACAAATTTCTATTTTCTTTCTCCCTTGATGTTTTAAGAAAAAGCAAAAATGAAAGCCCAATCATCTGTGTTGCTATAGCTGAATGTCTCTATTTACATTTTGCCTCCTCTCCCTGAGCTGTTAGCGGAAGGTGGAGCCCAGGAAATGAAGGTTAGCCTGCTCTGGAGACCTGAAGTCCCTGAACTGTGGCAGCTTTAGGGATTTCTGAAAGCACATGTAGATCAGGCCCATCCTGGGCCTGGCCTCCCTGTTCTTTGAGTTGCCTTGGATAGGAGGCGGATTATCAGAGTCACTCCTTGTGGGTTGCTTTTTTTCCTTTCCTTTTCCACGGTCTGGGCATCAGTGACAGGGGTCCTCCCCAGCCCTCTATCTTCAGAGTACAGTGTGTGCACTGGGACACTGGCATTGGGAGGTGCCCCTCGGAGTGCCAGCCAGGCCGGATTGTGGCCTGAGTTAGGAAGCCCAGATACTCACTTCGTTAGTTGTTCATTTGTATGTTTATCTGTGTTTGATACAAAAGGCTTTTAAATATTTCAGTAGGAGATTGGTTAACTGAGTTTTGGAATATCCATTCCATGAAACAGTACTATAAATGAGGTAGATTGTGTACCGACATGGAAAGATGCCCAAAGCATTCTTTTAAGTAGAAAAAGAAAAAAAAAGAGCAAGTTATAGAACTGCACTGATCATACAATCCCATTTTTAGAATGTGTATAGAAAAAAGATTTCTCTGGAAACTGGGATGGGGAGGGTTTAAGGCCTTCCATTTTTTATTCTATGCATACTTATATTCCTTGAAATTTTCAGTGAACATATTATTACTTAAATTTTTTTTTATTGATTGATTTGAGAGAGGGGAAGAGAGAGAAAGAGAGAGGAAGGGGGAAAGAGAGAGAGAGAAACATTGATTTGTTGTTCTGCTTATCTATACATTCATCGGTTGCTTCTTGTATGTACCCTAACCGGGGATTGAACTCACAACTTTGGCATATTGTGATGATGCTCTGACCAACTGAGGTACCTGGCCAGGGAGCATATATTACTTTAAAAATTACAGCTGATCCTTGAACAACACAAGTTTGAATTGCACAGGTCCACTCATACATGCATTTTTTTCAATAAATACATAAACAGTTTTTGATCCAAGGTGAAGAGTCTACAGAGGTGGTGGGATGATGGTATGCATGGTTTTGTGTCATTTTATAAAGGAGACTTGAGCATCCACAGATTTTGGTATCTGTGAGGGGTCCTCAAACCAGTCCCCCATGGATACTAAGAGACAACTAAGTTTTAGGGGAGTCAAAAGTTATAAGTGGATTTTTGACTGTACAGTGAGTCAGCACCCCTAACCCCTACATTGTTCAAGAGTCAACTGCAATAGAAAACCAAAGAGACTTTATAGTGAGATAGAATACTTGGAGTATAAAATTGTAAAATATATAAACATATAAATTCATATTTACAAATAGGGAAAATATAGGGAAAAGGAAACAGAATGTAAGGGAATCTAGTGCAATTAGTACAAAAATACTGATTGAATTGATATCTAGGAAATGGAAATGTATTTTTCCCTTTGTGTTCTCTAAATGTTTAGTAATGTAATTGTATAATTACTGCACACTATTATATACTTTAAATGTAGACATAAGAAAGCATGAAATGACATTAAAAATAAAGCCAAAGGCAACTCTGAAAGGAAAGAAACTACTGTGAAGTAGCAGTTACAAGTCAAACCTAGGGGACTTCTGGCTAAGATGGAGGTGTAGGTAGATGTACTGTGCCTTCTTGCACAACCAAAAGAAGGACAACAACAAATTTAAAAACAAACAACAGAACTGACAGAAAACTGAACTGTATTGAAGTCCAACAACCAAGTCGTTAAAGAAGAAACATTCATCCAGACCAGTAGGAGGGGTGAATACTGGCAACCAGGTGGAGAGGACTTGCGGCAAAGTGATGGCTGGAGGGCCAGAGCAGGTGGTCCCACTTTCACGAGCAGATAAACTGGAAAGAACAACTGGGGAGCGAGAGAGACCTGCAACCTAGGGTTCCAGAGCAAGGAAATAAAGCCTCAAACCTCTTATAGAAAACACCTGTGTGGGCTGAGGCAGCAGTGGGAGAAACTCTCAGCCTCACAGAAGAGTTTGTTGGAGAGACCCACAGGGTCCTAGAATGTACACAAGCCCACCCACCTAGGAATCAGCACCAGAAGGGCCCTACTTCATTGTGGGTAGCAGGGGAAGTGACAGAAAACTGTCAGAGAGTGGAGCAAGTGGCATTGTTCCCTCTTGGACCCCTCCCCCACATACAGCACCACCATGCAGCGACATGGGTTAGCCCACCCTGGTGAACACCTAAGGCTCCACCCCTTAACATAACAGGTGCACTGAGACAAAAAAAAAAGACCCAAATGAAAGAACAGATCAAAGCTTCAGAAAAATACGATTAAGCAACAAAGAGATAGCCAACCTATCAGATGCACAGTTCAAAACACTGCTAATCAGGATACTCACAGAATTGGTTGAATATGGTCACAAAATAGAGGAAAGAGTGAAGGCTATGAAAAGTGAAATAAATGGAATCAACAGTGAAGGGAAAGAAAATGGGACTCAAATCAATAGTTAGGAGAAGAAGGAAGAAGTAAATATTCAACCAGAACAAATGAAGAAACAAGAATTCAAAAAAATGAAGAGAGGCTTAGAAACCTCCAGGACAACTTTAAATGTTCCAACATCCGAATCATAGGGGTGCCAGAAGGAAAATAACAGCAAGAAGTTGGAAACTTATTTGAACAATAATGAAGGAAAAATTACCCAATCTGGCAAAGGAAACAGACTTTCAGGAAGTCCAGGAGGCTCAGAGAGTCCCAAAGAAGTTGGATCCAAGGAAACACACACCAAAGCACATCATAATTACATTAGCCAAAATTAAAATGAAGGAGAGAATCTTAAAAGCAGCAAGAGAAAAGGAGACAGTTACCTACAAAGGAGTTCCCACAAGACTGATTTCTCAAAAGAGACCTTGCAAGCAAGAAGGGGCTGGAAAGAAGTATTCCAGGTCATGAAAGGCAAGGAACTACATCCAAGATTACTCTATCCAGCAAAGCTATCATTTAGAATAGAAGGGCAAATAAGGTGCTTCCCAGATAAGGTCAAGTTAAAGGAGTTTGTCATCACCCAACCCTTATTATATGAAATGTTAAAGGGACTTATCTAAGAAAAAGAAGATAAAAATATGAACAATAAAATGACAACAAACTTACAGCTATTAACAACCAAACCTAAAAAAAAAAACAAAAACAAAAACACTAAGCCAACAATTAGAACAGGAACAGAATCACAGAAATGGAGATCATATTTACGGTTATCAGTGGGGGAGTGGGAAGAGGAGAGAAGGGGAAAATGTATAGAGAGAGAATAAGTAGCATAAATTGTAGGTAGAAAATAGACAGGGGAGGTTAAAAACAGTACAGGAAATGTAGAAGCCAAAGAACTTATATGTATGGCCCATGAACATGAACTAAAGGGGGGGAATGTAGGTAGGAGGGAGTATGTAGGGTGGAGGGGAATGAAGAGGGGGGGAATGGGACAACAGTAATAACATAATCAATAAAATATATTTAAAAAAAGATTTCTAACTCTTACAGCATAGTTGTGAAAAGAATACCTTGCAATAACTGTACAAATACTAGGGGTTAAAAAAAAAGTGAAACCTATGATCCAGATACCTGGGTTCTTCCCAGGCTTGCTGTGTGATCATGAGCAAGTCACTTGGCCTCTCTGGGCTTCAGATTCTTTATCCAGCATGGA
This sequence comes from Anoura caudifer, assembly GCA_004027475.1. Taxonomy (NCBI): domain Eukaryota; kingdom Metazoa; phylum Chordata; class Mammalia; order Chiroptera; family Phyllostomidae; genus Anoura; species Anoura caudifer. Next base: position 62,975 of record PVKU01002415.1, read on the forward strand.
AGCTTTCAATCCTGACAGCACATCAGAATCACCTGGGGAGCTTTTAGAACACTGTGTCCCAGCCTGTCTGGGGCGGGGCCTGGACAGGCTTCCAGGTGCTTCTGATGCTCAGATGAGGGTGAGGACATTGAGCAGTCTGAGCTCAGGGAAGACCAGTTCACACACCCTCTCTCTCAACCCAGGACCTGAAGCTGCTAGTGGTCATTTCGACAAGTGAAAAAATAGATGTTTTTATAGCTCTTGGAGAAGAAAAGTTTGAAAGATACCATTTAGCCTGATCACCTCTTGGTTTTGAAAAGTGGTTGCTCTTTGCTCATAATAAGCAGTTTCCGTAGGGATTTTCACCTGGCAGTTGGGTGTAAAGAGTATGCATTTTTAAAGCTGTCCAAATGCCTATTTATGCAGCAGACCATAACTCCTCCCCGGGTAGGCTGCTATGCTTTATCAAGTAAATGATACACATTTAAAAAACTGTCGGAAGCGGCATTTACCTGAGGGACTGTTATTATTGTGAGGTGGGTTTTTTTTTTTTTGAGCCCTATGGTTCATTGGGTAAATAATATCTTTCAACCAAATTTTTAAATGGACATGTCTAGCAAGATGCCATTTTATCAATCTTATCCACTCTCATAACTTTCAAAGAGGGCTCTTTTAGGTGGTTTTTAATTTTAGATCTCACATTAAGATACTTTACTAAACACTAACAAAAAAAGGATCAAATCTTTAAAAACTGAGCCTGAAGCATGACTTTTTTTTCCTTTTGGTAGCTATAAACACTTTCTTACAACTTTATTTTCAGTGGGGACTTCAGTTTCAGTGCTAAATTCAAGACGCATTTTTGCCTTTGTAACAACAGACCCTAACCCTGTTCTTCAGTGGGCATCCTGGTTGGATTATTTTTGGAGAAGGTGGGAGGTTGGGAATGCTGCAGAACAAGGGCCAGTTGTTTAGATAGGGCTGTGAGATGGGAGAACACCAGGTAAGACAGGGTTTGTGGCAGCATGAGTCGTGTGACTACTGTAACAAACAGGGCCAGGGCCCTGGCCGGGAAGCTTAGATGGTTAAAGTGTCATCCTGATATGCCAAGGTTGAGGGTTTGATTCCTGGTCAGGGCACACGCAAAGAATCAACCAATGAATGCATATATTTGCAGAACAACAAATCAACATTTTTTAATTATATTTTATTGATTATGCTATTACAATTGTCCCATTTTCCCCCCTTCATTACCCTCCGCCCTGCACACCCCCTCCCACCCACATTCCTCCCTTTAGTTCATGTCCATGTGTCATAAGTTCTTTAGCTTCTACATTTCCCACACTATTCTTGCCCTCCACCTGTCTATTTTCTACCCACTGTCTGTGCTACTTGTTCTATGTACCTTGTCCCCCTCCC
>PVKU01002415.1:64469-229651 GCA_004027475.1 Anoura caudifer
CCATGTGATCTCCATTTCTGTGTTTCTGCTCCTGTTGTAGTGGTTTGCTTAGTTGGCTTTTGTTTTAGGTCTGGTTGTTAATACCTGTGAGTTTGCTGTCTTTTTACTGTTCATATTTTTTATCTTCTTTTTCTTAGATAAGTCCCTTTAACATTTCATATAATAAGGGGTTGGTGATGATGAACTCCTTTAACTTGACTTTATCTGAGAAGCACTTTATTTGTCCTTCCATCCTAAATGACAGCTTTGCTGGATAGAGCAATCTTGGATGTAGGCCTTTGATTTTCATGACTTGGAATACCTCTTTCCAGCCCCTTCTTGCCTGTAAGGTCTCTTTTGAGAAATCAGATGACAGTCTGATGGGAACTCCTTTGTAGGTGACTGTCCCCTTATCCCTTGCTGCTTCTAGAATTCTCTCCTTCATTTTAATCTTGGCTAATGTAATTATAATGTGCCTTGGTGTGTTCCTCCTCGGGTCCAACTTCTTTGAGACTCTCTGAGCTTCCTGGACTTCCTGGAAGACTATTTCCTTTGCCAGATTGGGGAAGTACTTTTATTATTTGTTCAAATAAGTTTTCCACTTGTTGCTCTTCTTCTTCCCCTTCTGGTACCCCTATAATTCGGATGTTGGGACATTTAAAGATGTCCTGGAGGTTCCTAAGCCTCTCCTCATTTTTTGAATTCTTGTTTCTTCTCTTTTTTCTGTTTGGTTGTTTCTTCCTTCTGGTCCACTCCATTGATTTGAGTCCCAGTTTTCTTCCCATCACCATTGGTTCCTTGTGCATTTTCCTTCATTTCACTTATGGTAGCCTTCATTTGTTTATCTAATTTGTGAGCAAAATCAACAGATTCTGTGAGCATCCTGATCACCAGGGCTTTGAATTGTGTATCTGATAGGTTGGCAATCTCTTCGTCGCTTAGATAAATTGGCTCTGGGGCTTTGATTTGTTCTCCGGTTTGAGCCATTTTTGTTTCTGGGGTTTTTTTGTGGGTTTTTTTGGCCTAGTCTCAGCTGTTATGTAGTGAGGGGTGGAGCCTTAGGTGTTCCCCAGGGCGGGACAGCCCAGTCGCTGGGTAGTGACACTGTATGTGGGGGTGGGGTCTGAGAGGAGATAATGGCACTTGCCCTGCTCACTCTTGGATTCCAGTCCCTTCCACCGCTTCCCCTTTGCCTGGATTATCTGCGTGTGAATGTGGGACCACCTGGTCAGCCAGCTGCCTTGTGTGGCCTCACTGGGTTTGCACAGTTGCTACCCTGTGCCCGGGGTCTGCTAGCCACCACCTGTCCACCTGGGATCTGCCAACCACTGCTGCCTGCATGCCTGGTACTTTTTCCTGCTGTGACTCCGCCCCTCTTACCAGTCTGGATGAATTGTTGTTGGACTTCCAAACAGTTCAATTTTCTGAATTCTGGTTGTTTTCTTGTTTCTAAATCTTTGTTGTCCTCAATTTTGGTTGTGAGAGGAGGCACAGTGTGTCCGCCTACACCTCTATCTTGGCTGGAAGTTCCCAAATCAACATTTTTCTCTCTCAAATCAATTTTTTTTTTTAAAGAAAATAGGGCCAGGACAGAGAAGTGACATGGAGATCCCAACAAAGAGATGGAGAGGATTCAGTAGAGAATTATAAGAATGTTTAGAGTATTGGTAAATAAGACCAAGAACCTTGTAGGGATCAAGGTTCTTAGCTGCAGACAACAGAATTCACTTCAAGCTAGTATCAGGAAAAAGGGGTATTAACTGATTGACAGCCTCCAGGAAAACCACACAGCCTTGGAAGTTATATATAGGAACAGTGCTGCCAAAGATAGTGCAGCCAGAAAAAAATGAATGAGACCTTAAAAGAGTGGCTCTCAAAGTGTGTTCTCAGACCAGCAGCTTCAGCATCACCTGGGCATTTGGTAGAAATGCAAATTCTCAGGCCCCACCACAGACCCACGGAGTGAGAAAAACTAAGGATGAGGCCCAGCAACCTGTGCTTTACCAGGTCTTCCAGGTAATGCTGATAGACAGTGAAGTTTGAAAACCACTGGCTTAGTGCGATTCCAGCATAAGAACCAGGGCTGCTGCTTCCTATTCTTCAGCACCTGGGAATTTAGGGATGGGGTACCTGAAACTCTGCCACAGCAGCCCCAGAAGAACCAGGTGCATCTGCCAACCAGCGGTAAGTCAGCCCCCAGGTAGAACCAGAACCACAGTGCAAGCTAGCACCCTATCTGCAAAGGACATGAAGAAACGTAATTTAGCTTTCCAGGTTATAGAAGAGGAATAAGCTAAAGGTAATTGAAATGGATGTTGTGAGAGCCAACCTCTGTATCTGCCATTGAGTTGGTGTCCCCCTGGATGCCCAATGACTACACATTAGCAGCCTTTTAAAGCAGAGGAGGGTAGCAAATGGAAGCTTAAGGCTGGTTGCCTGGCCCTATCCCCATGCAAGACAGAGAACACCCACAGGAACCCCAGTTCTGGGAACTCCACCCCAGCCATTGCCTGCCATCCAGACTTTCTCCAGGGTTCAGGGAGCACTAACTCACGTGTAGTCTGGTTCACTGTAACTGTTACAGAAGAACGACAGAAGTGGCCTTTGGTTTAAAGAAAACAATTTCCTGCCCTGGCTGGTGTGTCTAGGTTGGAGTGACGTCCCATGAACCAAAAGTTTGCCAGTTCGATTCCCAGTCAGGGTACATGCTGGGGTGGCAGGTTCAATCCCCTGTCAGGGCAAGGACGGGGTGGGGGGCAGCCAGTGGTGGTTCCTCTCTCACATTGCTGTTTCTCTCTCTCTCTCTCAGCAATGAAAAAATGTCCTCAGATGAAGATTAATAATAATAATAATAATTTCTTTCCTAGTGCCCATTATTTAATTGTAAATTAAAGCAGAAGGTGTTCCGAAAGGGAAGCCCATCCACTGCCTTGAAGGAGTGCATCGCTTCCCAACACTGAACATTTAGCAAGATTACATCAACATTCATTCACATTTATTTACAATCAGAGTGAGATCTTCACAAATAAATCTTTATGCTTAATCTATGCTTGACCTATACCACAGGCTGTGTTCTTACACTGTCTGTACAGAAAGAGGAGGCAGAGTAAACCCACCCCATATACACCTCAGTCCAGGCCCTTTGCCTGGTCTGTATTGTGAATGGGGGGACATGGAGTAAAAAAAAAAAATTAAAAAAAAAAAAATCTATGCTTGACCTAGCAAACGACACTGCTGTGACCGTACCGACTGTGAGGTATATCAGGGCACCAAGTACCAACAGCAGAAGTCTGTTCACTCGGGGGGATCGTGGGGCTCAGGCCTGCTTCAGCCTGGCAGAGGCTTTCCTCTCCTGGTTCAGCTCTTCATTCAACCGTCATCTCCTTAAAGAGGCTCTCCTTGAGCACCCCAAATCCATGTTGCCCTCCCAGGAGGGTGCCTATCACCTCACCCCAAGTCATCATCTTCTCATCCTCCTCACTCTCTGATGAACTACTTTTTTTAATGTCCGTCTTCCCAGCAGAACATAGGGTCCAGGAGGATGGTGACTTGTCCATCTTGTCGCCCTGGCATATACATGCCTTCCCCACCTAGTGCCTAGAAGGCCCTCAGTAAAATTGCGAAAGAATGACTAAGTGGCTTTAGGTGGCCCCAGGCCACAGGGCTGATGTCACTAGAGTGTGGAGGGAAGCTACGGGTTGGTTACCCTGCAGGGGCAAGAGGTGAAGTTAGGCAGTGTGGTCCCTCTGCAATGTCTGGCTGTTCAGTGTCTCTGGCGATGAGGATCAGTCTCATGGTCACAGCAGGGCAGGAGGCTCCCCATGGAAGAGGCGTCTGAGATGCTCAGGGAGAAAGGATGTTGTTGGGCCAGGAGTTCTGTTGCTTCTTCCAGGCTGCCCCTGAAAAGGGAGCCTGGCTCTCCCATAATCAAGGGAAAGGCAGGTCTGGGGCCTTGCTAACATAATGCTCATTGCTTCTGGTAAAAACCCAACTCGTAGCACCAAGGTGTCTCACCCCGGGACATGGCTTAAATTAGCTGTACATAACCAGTTTGAAGAGATTTATGCTGTTTTCTTAGGTAGGCTTTTGTTTCCTCATTGCTGTAGGGTTGTTTGAATTATCATGATTAATTCACTTTTCAAATGTTTTTATTATTGAAAATATTTGGATATTGATATAGTGGTTCCCCATGTAACGTAGTTTTACATTCCTTGGAAACACAAAACGTGAAATAAACAGACAAAAGCAAACCTTCTCCAGACCTAAATGCTCTGATTATCTATTCTACCCCTGAGAGCGGCAGAGGGTCTGGGCTAAAGACGCGGGGGCAGAGGTGGCCAGGTGCAGTTCCCCTCCCTTCTCAGCACCTTGAGTGTCCTCTTTTTCCAAACATGATGATGACAGTACAGTGTCTTGAGATTTCTGTGGCAATGTACTGAGCTCCTGCATGTAAAACTGTATAAGGCCTGGCCCAGGGTTAGGCTTCAACTCTTATAGCTCCCTGCTGGCAGAACAGAGGCCAAGGTAAAGGTGTGCTGGGAAGAAGGAACTAACCAGGCCCTTGGGACATGCCCCCAGCTCCCAGGCAGAAAGACTTCCATTCCTGGGTTTACTCACTGTCCTAGGTTGACTAATATTCCCCCAAATTCATGTTCATGTAGAACATCAGAATGTGACCTTATTTGGAAATAGGGCATTTGTAGGTGTAATTAGTCAAGTTAAAGTGAGAGATTAGTGAATCAAGGAAGTTAAGTGAACTGCAAACGGCCCAGCACTGCCGCACCCCAGACCATCTCTGTGCCATGGCTTTGACCTGCACGCTCTGCCGCCCCGGGAGGGCCCTAACTCAGTGACTGGCATCCTTATATGCAGAGGGAGATGCTCACACAGACACTCATGGAAAAGACAGCCGTGTGAAGACAGAGATTGGAGTGGTGTGTCTATAAGCCAGGGACTGCTGGCAACCACCAAGCTAGAAGAATCAGGAAGGATCCTCCCCTAGAGCCTTCAGAGAGAGAGCACAACCCTGCCAACACCTTGATTTTGGACTTCTAGCCTCCAGAACAGTGGGAAATAAATTTCTGTTGTTTTAAGATATCCGTAGTGCAGTGATTTGTTACAGCAGCCCTAGCAAACTAATCTAGTAGTCACTTTGTGGGGACAACGCTGTATGGGGTGGGCCTTACTCCCTGCCATCAGACAAATCCTCCTGCTTTCTTGGAAATTTTAGCATGAATGAGCTTAGGACAAGAAGACTTTAGAGCTTTGAAAAATGTAGCTGATACCTTGTCAGGTTATTTTGCATGAGAGGAGATTAAGGAGGACAATAGAAAATGAGCAGTCCCTCTTGGACTCAGAAAAGTATTTCAGCAGCTGCTGGAGCACCATCGCGCTTTTCCTGTGACTCACAGGCATCAGAGCAGCACTGTGCCGGGAGGCTCCTTCACTGCGTGCAGCGCTCCTTAACTCCTTAATGGAGACCCGGTGAAAAGCCATCAACACACAGTGTGATGCCAAGGTGCCCACCACATCTGCAGTCCCCTGTGCCCTGGCCTGCAGGGTATATGCAGAGGCCATGGAGCTGCTGTCCCTACCATGACAGCCTGCCTGGTCTCCAGCACTCATGATGTCTGTGCATTCATTTATTTGCTTGCCACCAAGCTGTTGAGTACCAGTGAGCGGTGACATCCCATTTGGAAGGAGATCCGCTTCTCAATGTAAGCTGGAGCAGCCAAATGAGAGGCCGACGTTTGAAGGGACAGAAAAATCCCAACTAAAAGGAGAAGATGGACTTGACAACAACAGAGTGTGATTAGAGAAACTCAGGAATGGAAAGCCAAGCACTTCTCATTTTTCCAGAATAAATCAAGCTTACAGTCCGGGCTGCTGATTTCACTGGAATGGAAGAAGTATGCCTATCCAGAAAGCCAGCTGCCCCTCACCAGTCTCTGCTAAGGTTTTCAGCTTCCTGATCACAAAGACCTTTCTCTTTGAGTTCCATGGCAGAAACCAGGGCACCTGCCCAAGGTGCCGGGGTACCTTGAAGAGAGTGTTGTTGCCTTTCTGGGTCAAAATGGTGCCTTGACCGATTCATCTACTGTGCCTAATTCCTTTGGGATCCTTGGTAACTGTGAGGCCATCACCACTGTCTTAAGACCCTTCTCCCCTGACCTTTCGCACCCCACCAGAATGGCAATACAATGATGAATCCCTGGGTCCTAGAAAACGCTATGAAAATGTTTCCATGGCAGGTTTGGATCAACCTAATTTAGTACATCTGAATGCTGTCCAATGGATCCTTCTAGTGGACCTTTTCCTTCAGCAAAGCCTGCTGGGTCTGTGGTTCTGTGCTGAATTGGAGTTAGTGAGTTAGTGCTAGCAGACACACGTTATGCAAAACACAAAGTCTCATTCATGATGTCATGCCCAAGAACGCACTTCGCTGTTCACTCAATTGCTCTGTAATCCCCATGCAAGTCCCTGGAGAGTCGGCGATGGGCTAGAGACAGTGATACTGAGCAGGTGAACGAACCAGAGCATGTCAGTCCACCAGTCCACAAAGAGAGCCACTTTGGTCTTCACAGGTTACCAAACAGGTGCCAACACTGGCCCCTATTCTCTTAATATCATCACCCCATCTGCTCCAGGCCTTTATTAGACCAACAATCCCTTTATGTCTTCCTTCCTTCCTTCCTTCCTTCCTTCCTTCCTTCCTTCCTTCCTTCCTTCCTTCCAACTGTTTAATTGAAAACTGTATTTGTAGTTTTTAAAATGTTGATCCACAGACCACTTTCTTGGTAACACGAGAAAACAAAAGGCGAAGAACTGAACTTGTTACTCAGTGTCTTGCAGCTACAAGGAGGTGGGGGCAGGAGTGCAAACTTACTGTGTACCCAGGCCAGGAGAGAGCCAGAACACTTGCTGAATAGTGCCAAAGGCTGCGCCAGTCTGTCCATCTGGTAACCCAGAATTCAGTGCCTCCCTCTGTACACAAATGTACTTACCTCTCATTCCTCTTGGAGCCCAAAGTCCGATCCAGTTTTAGTGGTAAGCAAAAAGTTCAGGATCTCATAAGAATCTCTACTTTAGTGGATGAGAGGCAGTCTTGTTGACCTGGAGTGTGACTCCTCTTGATCTGGAAACCAGTGAATTGGGAAGATCAGCTATTTGCATCCCCCACCTCTCCCCAGTTATGAATGGCAAACACTCCCATTGGGAAAGGGATGAACTAGGTTATGGTGAACTCCTTTAGTTTTACCTTGTCTGGGAGGCCCTTCATCTGCCTTCCATTCTAAATGGTAGCTTTGCTGGATAGAGTCATCTAGGTTGTAGGTCCTTGCTTTTCATCACCTTTAACATTTCATGCCTGAAATGTTTCTGTTGAGAAATCAGATGACAGTCTATTTGGAGCTTCCTTGTAGGTAACTACCTGCTTTTCTTTTGTGGCTATTAGGATTCTCTCTTTGTCTTTAAGCTTTGCCATTTTAGTTATGATGTGTCCTGGTGTAGGTTTCTTTGGGTCCATTTGTTTGGGACTCTCCGCACTTCCTGGACCTGTGTCTTTTTGTTTCACCAGATTAGGGAGCTTTTTGGTCATTTTTTTCTTCAAGTAGGTTCTCAATTCCTTGTTCACTCTTTTCTCCTCTGGTGTTCCTGTGATGTGGATGTTGTTATGCTTCATGTTGTCTCAAAGGTTTCTTAAGCTCTCCTCATTCTTTTTAGCTCTTTTTTTCTTTTTACTGCACTGCTTATTTTTTTCCACCTTGTCTTTAAAATCGATTTGGTCTTCTGCTTCATCTAACCTACTGTTTATTCTTTCTAGTTCATTATTTATTTCAGATACTGCATTATTTATTCTGAGTGGTTTTTTTTTTTTGTGGTTTCTATGTCTTTTTTTATGTTGTTGACTATCCTTATAATCATTACTCTAAACTCTCTATCTGATAAATTGCTTGTCTCCATTTCATCCAGTTCTTTTTCTGCTGGATTCTGTTGTTCTTTTATTTGGAGTCTGTTTCTTTGTCTTCCCATTGGGCTGCCTCTTTGTGTTTGTTTCTGCATATTTGGTAGATCTGCAAAGACCCTGGTGCAGGCCTAAAATAAACCCTGCCTGTGACTGGCCTTGGGCAATCTGTTCAGTGGTATCAATGATGCACAGCTCCTGGCTCCCTCCACTGAGTCTGGGTGTGTGCAGAAAGAACTGGGCTGTGCACCAAAGCTAGTTTTTACCAGCATCAGGCCCAGGGGAGGGTCAGCTAAAGTTTCAAAGCTCCCAGAGATCCACCCTAGTTGTTAAACTTAATCACTGATATAGCCTCAAGCTATACTCAGCAGGCCTGGCTTAAGCTTCACAGAGGGGGGCAGAGTAATTTCTGTGGGCGGAGCTATTGCCTCCCCTCGGGCTGATGCCACTTGGAGGGGTGTGCTCTGCCTAAGATGGATTTCCAGTATGGGGAGTGACTTAGCACAGGGATCCTGATGGCTATTCCTTCAGTCCTCTCCTCAGAGCCACCAGCCCCAGACTCTCTTCATGTGCCTGTAGTTCATTCTGCCCTCTCTCTCTGCCAGAGCCCAGGGTAAGTGACTACAAATGGAATTTTGTGCATTGGCCCTTTAAGAGGCTTTCTGCATCTCTAGCTGTCTCTCCCTGGCAGACAGAAAACTCACTGTTTTTCATAGCCTGATGTTATTTGGGTTCCTTTCCCAGTTCTGGTGCTGTAGGCTTGGGAGCTCAGCTTTGGGTTTAGACCCCACACTTCCCAGGGGGAACCCCTGGCCACTGAAATAACCCTCCGGAGCTTTAGCTGCTGCCCATAGAAGCCCAGAGAGCTCTCTTGTGCCTCTACAATCCCTACCAGTCTCATTGTGGTCATGGTGTTTCTTATGTATGTCTTTGGCTATAAGGCTTCTGTCCAGCTAGTTTTCAGTTAGTTATTCCGAATAATTTCTCTACAATTTACTTGTAATTCTCGTTTGGTCCTGGGAGGAGGTGAGTGTAACTTCCACTTACTCCTCCACCATCTTGGGTCCATCTCCTTCATTTTAATATGAGGTGCTGACACCAACCCAAGTATTCTCTACAGATGGATAAAGAAAATGTAGCATATACATTCAATGCATATGTTCAGTCATTAAAAAAAATTCTGACACATGCTATTGTTACCGAGCAAACAGAAGGTCCATTATTGTCCGCCGCCTTATGGAAAGATGTCTCTCAAAGCCAGAGATTTGTGAAAAGGAAAGAAAATGTTTATTTAATGCTATACAGAGTTAAAGTAGGAACTTAACTTCATTAAAGTATCAAAGTCTTTCAGGATACCCACAGACGCCCACAGTGCTTCCTATCTCCCTCTGCCCTAATTCAGGGTACCGTAATTGCAAGGAAGAGAAGCAAACGTCTGGGATCCAGGCTCTTGACACCGTCAGCTGTGTCGTCGTCCAGGCAGGATCTCTAATTAATCCAAAGCCATGTGGCACCTTCTCATGGCCCACTGGCAAGAGTTCTTTCACCCTTCTTCCAGGCAGTCTCTCTTACTCCCAGGCCACACAGCCAAAGGGAGCACCCCAAAGCCGCGTGGTCCTTCTTCTACCAAAGCTGTGGGGAAGGAGTCCCCACTCTGGAAAAGCCACATGGCAATTCTCTGCTAAAGCCACATGGTGATTTTCCCTCACAGGGTTGTGAGGGTCCTAGTTCTTGGGAAAGCACGTGGATTCTCTCTTCATGGAGCCGTGGGTCCTGCTCTCTGGTGAAACTGCATGGATCTCTCTTCCTGGATCTCTCTAATGGCTGCCGTGTCTCTGTTTTAAATACTGGCGCCAAACTTCCTCTACAGCCCTATTTCCGACTCCTCCTACAATTGGTTACACCTGCCAGCATTCCCGTATATTCCAAGTATTTTGGGGATGCCATCATGAATCTGGGCAGGTGTGTCCCCATTTTCTGGAGCCAATCTCCTCCAAGCTCCCACGCAGGCGCTTTAACTTGAGGTTCCTCCCCCAGTCACGTCCTTGGGGAAGTCCTTTCCATCCCCCCTGGCTCAGGGCATGGCCACAGCTGTTTAACATATCTATGAAACCAGTTAAAGGTTATAGATATGTTAAATGACCATTCTGGAGGTTATCTTGCAGACCTATTGCTATGCAAAAACAACTCAATGGCCCTGCTCCATGTGTCCCTTCCCCCAACTCATACCTGTGGGGGAGGGGTGAGGACATCTTATATGTCCCTCTAACATTTCCTGGACACCATGAGTTCTGGGCCCCATTCCAACTCCCTTTTTGGGGCCCCCCTCTTGGCTGCACCCTGTTACAATCCCTCCTTTCAGATATACACCCTTTATAATCATATAAAGGACAATGGACGAAGGTCTCATCTTCTTGTAACTACTTCTGGCTGGACATGGACGTCGTCCTACCTACCCTTGGGTCAGGGGTGCCCTGAAAGGAGGGGTGCAGCACAGGGGGAGTCCTTCCTGTAAGGGGAAGGATTTTACAGAATCCTGGTCAGTTGTCAGTCACCAGGAAGTCGCAGGCTTGGTGTCCAAAGGCTGGCATTACTGGACAGTTGGCATTCTGGTCAGGTCATATTCTGGAGGAGATAGATTTGGAAGCACAATTAAATCATAACCACTAAATGACTAAGGCAGGGTCTTAGGTAAAGAAATGGCTTATCTGGAGGGAGGTGTACAAGGCATGTTACACCTATCCAAAACTCTTATGACCCACTTCATAAGACATATGACTTACTTCACTTGGGCTGAGGGGACTATATTGGGATTTCCCTCCTTTCAGATATTTGGGCCCTTTCTGTCCAAGCCATCAAGACAGAAAAGGGAAAATCAGTTTTAAAGCGAAGCCCACGGACCGCCCCAACCCTTCGCCAACCCAACCACTTAGTTCAGCCAAACCATTGAGTCTCATGGGGCGATGATGAAGATGGGCTTCTTAAGTGAGGCCTATATTACAACCAATCATTCAGGTAATGAGGTCATAGGCATACACCCTATGAAAACAGAAGAACACACAGGTTAATTCACACAACAATCCCCAAAACAGTCTCTGTGTCTGTGAGACGGTCTTTTGGGAAGATGTTCAGTTGCAAGGTCCTTCCTGCAATGACATTTAACAATGGTACTTTAACAGGTCCTTCATGCCTGCACATGCTTATTAGTATTACAAACCTAGTTTCAACTTTCAAATGAAAGTAAACTTTCAAGACAGTTAGCTGCGCCATTCTGATGTCCGATACTGACCTTTCTGATTTTCCTTAAACCACAATTTTTCTCCTTAAAATCACCCTCATTATTATAGGGACTACTTTGGGTCCCGCTTTTAATTTTGACTGTTCGTTTGCATAAACACACCAAGAGCAGCCTAGATCACTTATGATCTTTAAGTCTGCTTTGCTGGAACTCACACAGGGAACCCTTAGATTGACTTCTCAGTCTGCCCCTCAGGGCACAGAAGCAGAGCCACACACCTGCCATCTGGCTTCACCTGTACCAGTCATTGCACTCAAATCCTTGAGCCTTCCATTGTGCCTACAGGTTCCTTTTTAGCCATCTTTCAGGAAAGCAACCTTCGTTCCTTCCCTGGAAAGACTGGCACAAACTGCACAACCAACCAAAGTATCAGGCTTTTCTCATGGGCTCTCACTAGCTTCACAAGTCAATCCCAGTTCCTCAGGGCTTTCTGGTGACAACCAGAACCCATACATGCCTCCTTCAGGCGTGACATTCCAGTCAAAGTCTTGGTTAACAAAACCACTATTAACGGCTAGTCTTATTGGTTTTATGCAAAGAAACCTGACGTCATCAATCACTCCTTCAGAATGCCAAATTCTGGAGGGATCAGGTAGGGAGAAAAATACAAAAGTGTGATGGAAAATCCTTTTCCTTCTAATATTACCAAAATTGCATTTCTATGCCTTATACATTCTATTACTAACACCACATAATTCCTTCCCAGAACTTTTACTTTTATATTTATCTTTACAGTTTCCCACAGATTATGAAGTTTCAACCTTCCCTGGAATTCTCAATTTCTTTTTCAGAGCAGATTCAGAACAAAAATCCGAAACACAGAGTTCCGGAACAATACACAGGTAGAGGCATTCTCTTTCACCAATGCGTCCATTGGTGCCTCGCAGAGACATGCTCTTTCAGGCCCGGTCTCTTGGCAGAGACATGCTTCTTGCCTCAGGCTGAAACACTTCAGCCCCAAATGACCCTTCCTGGGTCCCAAGCGCAAAAGCATGCTCCCCAACCGGTTACAGTGACCTTAAATTAGGTCTTACAGATACAGCATTCTGATCAGAAACAATACCTACTGAAACCACATTCCCATAATACCAGAAAAAGAGCAGTTGAGGTTTCCTTTCTTCTAGGTTTAAAACTTTCACATCTTTTATACATAATCCTACACATCCAGATTTAACCATTATTCACTTTTAATCCTAGTTTCTTTCCCACACTGGGAAGGACTATACTTAAACTCAGTATGAGGCAGCAAAAAAAATCTCTAGCACTACAAGTACCTTCTACTAAAAGTCCCTAAATTTGCAGGCACATCTTGCAGTTTTCCTAAAGCTTAGACCTTGCAAACACCTTATAAATCAGATTGTCACCCTTGGGTCACCATCAAAGACCTTCAGAAGCAGAGCCAGAGCCATTCCTATCAGAACCAGTTACACAGAAAACCTGACTGATGCAGTGCCCAGCGACAGCAGCAGCATGCAGCTGGTAAACTGAAGAGAAACCTTAGCCCACCACCTGGCCCAGTTCCAAGATGGCGGCGCCCATGCACACCAGGCCGTACAAGATGGCGGCGCCCACGCACCAACCATCCTCCATGGTGGGGCACTCACGTGGCTCGCTATACGATCCCAGACACACATGCAGGCTTGGCTTACAAAGCGTAGGGGTTTGCTTCCTCCCCAAACCTGAATGCAGGTTCCCTTAGTGCCACCTGGGCTCACTAAAACTGTAAGTGAGCAAGCAGGGGCAACCTGGAAGCAACATGCTAACCAAACCATTATCCACAGCTCCATTATTCCCAAAACAGTTTTCAACCAAACCATTTTACATCTCTGCTCCTTCCCTGTTTCCGTTCCTTTTCACCTTTCCAGGCGTGATTAGGCGACCGATGCCCTCAGGAGGAGTGCAGAGAAATTCTTGAGACTGGGAGAAATTATGAATTCTCACTGTCTCACACCTGAGGGGGTCCGTCTGCCACGGACAATTTAAAATCCCGGACGAGCCCCCAAAAACTGTTACAGAGCAAACAGTTGGTTCTCGAGACTGGCAAAACACTTCCAAGGTCTCACTTTCTCGAACCTGAGGGCTCAGTCTTCCACGGGCAATTAAGATCCCGGACGAGCCCCCAAAAACTGTTACCGAGCAACAGAAAAGGTCCGTTATTGTCCGCCGCCTTATGGAAAGATGCCTCTCAAAGCCAGAGATTTGTGAAAAGGAAAGGAAATGTTTATTTAATGCTATACAGAGTTAAAGTAGCAACTTAACTTCGTTAAAATATCAAAGTCCTTTAGGATACCCACAGATGCCCACAGTGCTTCCTGTCTCCCTCTGCCCTAAGTCAGGGTACCGTACTTGCAAGGAAGAGAAGCACACGTCCGGGATCCAGGCTCTTGACACCGTCAGCTGTGTTGTCGTCCAGGCAGGATCTCCGGTTAATCCAAAGCCATGTGGCACCTTCTCATGGCCTACTGGCAAGAGTTCTTTCACCCTTCTTCCTGGCAGTCTCTCTTGCTCCCAGGCCACACAGCCACAGGGAGCACCCCAAAGCCGCGTGGTCCCTCTTCTACCAAAGCTGTGGGGAAGGGGTCCCCACTCTGGAAAAGCCACGTAGCAATTCTCTGCTAAAGCCACATGGTGATTTTCCCTCACAGGGTTGTGAGGGTCCTAACTCTTCGGAAAGCACGTGGATTCTCTCTTCTCTTTTAATGGCTGCTGCTCCTCAGTTTAAATACCCGCGCCAAATCTCTTCTGTACCCCCATTTCCGACTCCTCCTACAATCAGTTACACCTGCCAGCATTCCCGTATATTTCCAAGTATTTTGGGGATGCCATCATGAGTTTGGGCAGGCGTGTCCTCATTTTCTGGAGCCAATCTTCTCCAAGCTCCCACGCAGGCACTTTAACTTAGCATTCCTCCCCCAGTCACGTCCTTGGGGAAGTCCTTTCCATCCCCCCTGGCTCAGGGCATGGCCACAGCTGTTTAACATATCTATGAAACCAGTTAAAGGTTATAGATATGTTAAATGACCATTCTGGAGGTTATCTTGCAGACCTATTGCTATGCAAAACAACTCAATGTCCCTGCTCCATGTGTCCCTTCCCCCAACTCATACCTGTGGGAGAGGGGGTGAGGACATCTTATATGTCCCTCTAACATTTCCTGGACACCGTGAGTTCTGGGCCCCATTCCAACTCCCTTTTTGGGGCCCCCCTCTTGGCTGCACCCTGTTACACTATAACATGGATGAACCTTGAGAATATCGTGCTAAGTGAAATACAGCAGACACAAAAGGACACACATTGCATGATTTCATTTATGTGAGATATCCGGAAAGGTAAATTCAGAGACGGAAAGTAGAACTGAGGCTGTCAAGGGAGGGGAAGTGGGAAAGGGGTAGATAATGCTTCATGGTAACCGTTTTGGTTACAGTCAGTGAAAGGGTTCTGGACGTGATGGTGCTGATGGTTACTCAACAATGTGCATGTATTTAACGCCCCTGAACTGTACACTTAAAATAGTTAAAATGGCAAACTCCATGTTATATATATTTTATCGCAATAAAAAATTAAAATGAGAAGTTAAAAGCGGGAGAAATAAGCTAACTTGAAAGAGAAAGGTGCCACCACCTTTGAAGCATTTATAGTTCATGAGGCTATAAACATGGTTTACCTGGAAAAAAAAAAAAGAGCTGGTAATGGCATTAGCCTGAGAGTCCTTTCCAGCTCCAGCCTCCATTTCCTCCAGCGCTTTCATGCCCTTGCTTTCCTTCAGGACACAGCTTGGGACAGTTCTTCCCAGGCCCCCACCCCATTTCTGTTCCCACCGCTTTCCTGCCTATCCTGGGCTCTACCTGCTCTGTCCTTTCTCAGGGGCCTGCTGCACTACAACTGACACTATGGCTGTTTTTCTTGTGTATGTGGCTGTTTGTCAACTGTCTTAACCCCTCAACAACCAGGAACTGTATCTTCTCCTGCTTTTGTGCTGCCCCCTCCCAGGTTCTGGACTCAAGATGAGTCAAAATGGGTGTTGGAAGATGATTCTCCCAGCATTTCTTGTTATGAGGGACTAAAAGTACAAAGGACCTGGTTGCATTATGCTCTGGTTTTGGGTTTTGCAAACTTTTTAAACTTCTATTCTACCCACTGACAAATATATCTTAGCTTGTGGCCCAGACACATGCACATGGTTTTATGAAATGACACCATTACTCTATGTGGTACAATCTTAGATTTCTGATTTATTCAATTAAAAAACTGCTTGTAGATACATGGAGTTTCTCTGTGTAACATTTTATTTCCTGAAACTGTCTGCTAAAAGAAAAAGAAAAAGACTGACCTTTCTCTGGTGAACTGAAGTTACGCTTACATTTTCAAATAACTTTCTGAGTTTCCCTTATAATTCAATCCAAAGCGACATCACTCTCTGTGGGGTCTGTTGGTGCTGAAGACTAAGGTGTATAGGGGTCTTGCTGACAGCCATCCACCCAGCTTTCTGCCTCAACACTACAGCACAGTGTGATTAGTGGAAATAACATTACATTGATTTTTGTAACCCATGAATTCTTGTTTGAAGAAACTGTTATCGGAAGACTGGCTCATACTTGGGTGTGTCCACTACTGGCCGCTAGGGGGAGCTGATAGGTCAGGCTGCACAGAGAAATCTTGTAAACTGTGGAAGCGCTAGGATGAAGTGCTCTCAGTGCTAGTGGGGACCTTAGGATGCCCATGCAAGCTCCCACACCCCTTAATAAGGCCCCCACAGAGGGACCAGAGGCTCTGATCAGAATTTATTTAGTTGAACAAAAATCTCTTTAGTCGCTTTATTTGAACGAACTTTTCCTCATTCATCGTCTCTTGGGGCAATGATTTAAATGTGTTGTGTGCTGGTTGGATTTTTGGTTCAGTACTCAGACTTCCTCCGGAAGCAGCACAGAACTCAGCTGATCTCTTTTTGTCCTTCAGATGTGTGACCGACTGCCTTGAGACTTGTCGTGAACACCTTGTAGCCTCTGCCTCACTGTGCAGAAAACTCAAGTAACTGCCCAGGACAGGGAGCCAGACTGAGTTGGTGAGACTGCCTCAGAGCAGTGTCATGGACAAGAATTCAGAAACGATTGTGGAGCCCCTCCCAGTGGCCACAGGAAAGTCATGCTCCTGAGCTAGGAGCTGGAGGGGATTCCAGCACAACTCCTGCCAGTGCCCCCCTCTGATTCCGTCAGGAGCCCAGGGTGTGCGAGCCCAGTTCCCCTGCTCTCTGCTCTCTGGTGGAGGCTCCTCATTGAGGCAGGCTGGAGAAATCGGGGTCCTCACTCAGTGCACCTCACCCTGATGCTCCTTGAAAAGAGCACTTGAAACTCGCTCCCCAGACTCTTATGATAAGGTTCCTCTCCCAGCTGCTTTGGCCTCCAAAATAGCACCCGTCATGGCCTCCAGGGTGCTATTTTTCTGTCCACTACTGAAGTTCACTGTCACTGGGTAGGCACTTCGTGGCTGAAACTCTAGTTAGGGGCATCCCCATGGCAACAGTTTAGGCCTCCACCTTGGAAAAGGCTCTGCAAGATGTAACTATCAGATGTAACTATCTCTACCCTTTCCCACAGGTATTTAAGGAGGTTAATAGAAATATGGCTCTCGAATACCCTCCAAAATCCTGGTTAGAACTACTACTGGGGAGGACCTCATTCTGATGCATTTATTCATATCGCCCCAAACCTTGTGTTTATAGTCAAACACTCTGGCACGTAGCTTTGCAATTCTTCTCACTAAAGGGGCAGGGCTTCCCAATCTCCTTGAATCCTGGTTTGCCTTGGGACTTGCTTGGGCCAATAGAATGCCATGGAAATGATGAAGTACCAGTCTTAGGCCTAAGTCTCAAGGAGCCTTGTCCACTTGTTCTTCTTGTGTCTGTTATAGCCGTGAGAATGTGCTTGGACTATTCAGATGCAAGATCAGAGTCATGTGGAATTGAGCTGAATTGCCCCAGGTCCCTAATCAAAGCCAGCCTGTAAGAGCTGACAGCTGGGAGTGAGACCGGCCAAGGTCAGCAGAGCGGCCTCACTGACCACCCAGACAGATGAGTAATAAATGCTTACTGTAAGTCACTGAGGCTTTCAGGGCTGTGTGTTACACAGCATGATTGTGGCTGTAGTTAACTGACACACCCACTCAGACATTAGAGAATAATGCACCCCTGGAAGAAATTATTAGAAGCAACTTTCACCTTCACATAAAATGAGTTCCAGCAGACTGTTTTCTTCACTTGCATAGCTTGGAGCTGAGACCTTAATATCTTCTACTGGTCTTCAACTCTAGAAGCATTTAATATTGTGTAGAAGCCAGAAAATGGGCACAAGAATTGAAAGTTGTTTTTTTATTAGGCATCAAATGCACATAGGTGGGAGAAGCAAAGCCAAGAAAAGTGACACCTACTTATATTTCCATTGACTACGGATAATACCCAGCTTGGGGCGGGGGTTGTTTGTACCAGTCAACGTTGCTCATGTTGGTACCTGGAAAAAGTCCTGTACATGTAGAGGTCAATGCGTGTACAGGTCATTGAAAGGTCATCTTTATAGAGATCCTTGGTGGGCAATGGCAGTGTTTGGCTTCCTTAATTCCAATGTGGATTAGAAACACAGATAAGAATCTAGCAAAACACGTTCATGAGTCAAAGTCTGTTGTGCTCTAGCAATCATGGGATTATTGGCCCCTCAAGCTGGAGTCACTAAGCTCTGACACATGAAGGTAAATAAAAGCACTCTGTTCCAACTTTTTAAGTGCGGCACCAACCAGACCATACGGCAGGGTTTTTTATGCTAGTCACCAAGCTCCTGGCTATTCAATTATATGTTTGGTCACGTATTGTGACAGTGATCGAATGAAGCGTGTGGAGGAACTTCATTAATGTTCTCTGGTCACCCAAGGCCTGCTGTCAGTCAGTGTCAGCAAGTGTACTTGCTGGAAGTGAGTCGTGTCTCTCAGAAGTGAATTTATAGTTGGGGGAAGATATAAACAAGTTGCCTCCAGTTTCCCAGTGAAATACTGATTTTTCCACCCTCTTTTTATTCACCTCAATTCAGTCTCTGACCCCAGAGCCACATGCCCTCTGTGCTGTCAGGCAGGAGATCCCTCAAGTTGGTTCCTGGCCCCATGGGCCCCTGCGGAGCTTCCATTGTGAACGCCTCTGTCTCTCAGACCTTGCTTGGCATGAGCATCCAGTGACCACTGTCCTGGCTCTGTAAAGGGAAACCGTTGTGTGCCTCTGCCTGGTGGCAGAACAAGAGCACAGAGATGGGATTCAGAGGCAGCAGCTGAGAAAGTCACGAGGCAGCCCACCCTTTCCTCTATGCCTCTCTGAGGTTGGGACCAGACTGTGACTTTTAAATGAGTATTCATGAGGGTGTGAGTCGGCACAAAGAGAGACTCAGTGGGATTCGTATAAATAAAGATTTTCTTTCTAAGTGTAATATGTAGGTCATTTTTCTTACACAATGGCTGTGATTCAAGTCCCGTCCTCTGGCCAAGTTCTAAAAGCCAATTCTGGATACATACAGGATTATAAACACTTGATGTATTATTGTACAAGCTGCAGAAAGAAAGACTTACCATTAAACAACTGCATCTTTGTAAAATTCAGTTTTTGTTTATTTATATATTTTTTAAGATTTTATTTATTTATTTTTAGAGAGGGGAAGGGAGGGAGAAAGAGAGGGAGAGAAACATCAATGTGTGGTTGTCTCTTGAGTGCCCCTACTAGGGACCTGGCCTGCAACTAAGGCATGTGCCCTGACTGGGAATCAAACCAGCAACCTTTTGTTTCGCAGTCCATTGCTCAATGTACTGAGCTACATCAGTCAGGGCCTCAAATTCAGTTTTTAAATTGGGGAGCAAAAGGTCCACACAAAACTGGCTAACTATAAGGCTTAGTCACTGGGAAGCGCAAACAAACCAAAGCCCATGAAGAATCGGACACCGAGGATGCCTAGCCAGCAGGTACCTGTGGTTGAGATAAGGGAAGTCTACTTGTAATGCTTAATACTCCTTCCCCTCGGGCAGTGTTCTCTGGACCAGCAGCATCAGCACCATACCTGGGAACCTGTTGGAAATGCCCATTCTTGGGCCTCTTCCCAGACCCACTGAGTCAGAAACTCTGGGGTGGGGCCCAGCAATCTGTGTTGTCACAGCCCCCGGGGGGATTACGATGTGAGTTCAGGTTTGAGAACTACAAGTTTCTGAGATACAGTCTGCCTCATGAGGTACATAGGAAATGGCTGTGCTTCCCAAAGAGATTTAGTCCTTCATGCCTTGAGCCATCTACATAACGTATTACCCTCTGCCCTGTGCATCTGCCACAGCACTGACACACACCGTTCTCAGGGAAATTAGGAAAAGCACCACTCAAATACTTCTCTGTGTTGTGGGATTGAGTTCCTGACACCAGTGTCCTCGCTGGCCACAAATCACTAAGCCATTTGGTTACAGCAGCACCCACTTCCTAGAACCAATTTCTATACCAATAAAGAAAGCCCAAGTTATGCTGTGGTTTTCACAAATCACTGCATACTTCCCCAACTTAACATGACAAAAGTGTAATTTTTGCTCATAATACACCTATAACACAAATTAGCAAGGGAACTCTACTCCATAGCCCCTCAGGAACCAGGCTGATGGAAAGGCCACCCCAACACTTGCTTCCAGGAGCACTGCCATGGTGAGCTTGCACACTGGCTTTTAAAGCTCTTGCCTGGGATTGACTCATGTCATGTCCACTAATGTTGCTTGGCAAAGCAAGTCACATGGCCAGGCCTAACTTCAAAAGTAGGCAGGTAGAGAGCCCTGGCCAGGAAGCTCAGGTGGTTAAGAGTATCATCCTCATACACCAAGTTTGCAGGTTCAGTCTCTCGTCATGGTATATATAAGAAACAACCAATGAATGCATAAATAAGTGGAACAACAAATCGATGTTTCTCTCTCTCAAATCAATAAACAAAAAATTAAAAAGTAGGCGAGTAGTACCCAGAAAGAGAATTGGAGAATGGGAGAACAGCCTGAATGAAGACTATCAAGGTTATGCAGGGGCCACAGTGGCCATCGTAGGCAAAGCTGTGTGTTGACAGTAAAGAAATGGCAAGGCCAACACTCTCAGTTTTATATTCACTCTTTTTGTTCCCATTGACCTTCAAATCAACAAAACCTAACCTGCCTCCCAAGGTCTTTTCTGACCAAGCTTTTTCATTTTTTTATATATATATAAAAAAAAAAAAAGTTAAGTCCTGGCTGGTGTGGGTCAATGGACTGAGTGCTGGTCTGTGAATCAAAGGGTCCCAGGTTCGATTGCCACTCAGGGCATGTGCCTGAGTTGCGGGCCAGGTCCCCTCTAGGGGGCATGCAAGAAGCAACCACACATTGATGTTTCTCTCCTTTTCCTTCTCTAAAAATGAATTTTAAAAAATCTCAAAAAACAAAAACCACTCCTTCCCCTTCCTTAATGGTAACACTCTGTCCTGACCTCCAACACCATACTTCGATTACTGTTTTATAGTCATTCATCCAGCTAGCACGTATCAGCCAGGCACCAGCACTTCCCAGGCCTGGCAGCTGCTGTTACAAACCCAGGCATAACAGCTGATCTTAGTGAGCTTCCTGCAGGAAGACTGGCTTTTCAGGAGGAGTGGAAGAAACACATTTGGACAGGGTTGGGTCAGAGCTCTCTAATCTCAGGGACGCAACCAAATTAATATCATCTTTCATACCTGTTTACTTAAGCACATTATGTCATAACGGAGCAGATGGGATCACAGCCAGAACCTCTTTGCTGCTTGGCATGACAAGTAAGTGGCCCGCCCAGCTGCCACTCGGTCTCCAGCCAACCTTCACACAGTGTTGAGCTGATACCACGGGCAGCAAGGCACCTCCTGCCCACCTGCAGCTCAGGTGTTTCTTTCTTCCCCTCATAGGCCTCGCCCTTTCAGGTGGGTCCAGGGCTGGGTTAACTGGATCTTTCTGAGCTGGGGAATGAGGAACAAGTGTAGAATTGGTGTTGGCCCAAATACAAGACTGGCATTCAGTTTTAGGAATATTTCCATGCAGCTTCCATGATCTGAAAATCAGGAATATAGTTCCCATTTTCTTGCCTACTAAATGATCACAGGTCTTCATGGGGAGACAGTGGGCAACTGGTTTCCTAAAATGTCAGCTCCTTCCCAAATGCCCTCAAAAACCAGACAGATCTGCACAGGCACATGCCCATAAAACATGGCGTTTTGCTTTCCAGCTTCTCTACAAAATCCCTGTCCAGGATTCAGGACAGGCATCTTGGGACATCATTCAAAATGCTAATTCCATCTTTCACACTTGAAGAGCTGACTGTGACTTCCCAATCCCTCCCCACAGGAAATGGCCAGTGACTCTGGCGGGGAGTGTGAGTGTGAGCAGCTCTGGGGCACTGTGGCCAAGGATTCAGCCACATCCTTTTGTGGTAATAATCTTCAGCAAGATATACTTTAAATATATTTTTACAATCAGCTGGCTTCTAAATTACAGCCATGCTAAATAAAAATGGAGTTAACATATGATTAGTAATTTCCTTATGGCACAAAGTAGAATTAGATAGTCCCTGGTAAGCCAGGGCTTTAAAAAAAATGTGCTTTCAGTAAAAAAAGAAAATAGAAAACTGTCTTTATTCCAAAGCCAAAGGAATGGGTCACAGCCTTCTTCCTGTGCAGGAAGTCCTGCCTCACAAGGATGTGGGGAAGGAGAAGATTAACTTAGGAAGATACCCCCAGAGCTGTCTGCCTGCGTGACCACTGTCACTGTGTCCTGAGCCACGCCCACCTCCCTTCCCCATACACACAGAAATATGGGTCCGGGCAGCCAGGTGCCTGGCCTTCTAGAAATGCCACTGAGCATGGATAAACACCACACAGAGACTAGGCTGGCTCCTTACTCATCAAAGATAAAACCTGAAACATAATGCTTTCTTTTTTGTTATAGCTCTCCCCACCCCGCTTACCTTGTTTAGAAAAGAATGTATAAGGGTAGAGTGTCATAATTCAGGAGTATTGAGAAGGTCACATTGAGAAACACCAGGGATGCTCTGTAACTACGCAGAGCCCTGGACCTAAAGAAGCAGAACCTGCAGGGTGGGGCCCAGAATGTGCATTTTCACCAGCTCTCAGGAAATTCCGATGCATGCTGTGAAGGGGGAAGCTCACACACAGCACCACACAGCCAAAAACATGGACCCATGAGCATTTAAAGAAAATGATGGTTACTCTGCTCATTGTTTCCCTTGAGGAGAAAACTGTTTTCTTACTTGACTCTGCCTGCAAGCATTACCACCTCCCTGCAGTGTTTCAGTGTCACACAAGTCAGGGATAAAATTATTCCCATCGGAGTACTGGAAAATTACAGGTAGGGACCCGACATGTCATTTATTTTGGGGACTAGTACTAGAGAGTGGGTTCTGGGCAACTTTCTCCAGAAGCAAGGCCCTCCCCTGTGGTGAGTATGGGCTTTAGTCCATTTAGTCCTAATGGCAGGACAAGTGGTCAGCTTTTCTCTGAAGTCTTAAAGTCCCGATTGCTCTACTACTTTTGTCTTGGGGTAGGTTCTGACCTTCAGCTTCTTAATTTCCAGCACAAGGGTGTCTAGAAAACTGACTCTGTCACTCAGAGGTTTAGGCTTCTCTTCACTGAAGCTGGAAGATAAAATTGGGAGTCTCCAGCCCTCTGCTTGGTCTCTCTTGGGAACCTTGCCCAAGTGTCCCACAACAAATTCTGTGGCAGACCCTTCTGTGTGGCGTGGGCCCAGCTCCCACTGGGAGATGCACAGGACCCACGCCCACAGATAGGTTCTCCCATGGGTAATCAGATTTGCAACATACCTAGGCTGCTTTGAGCCTTGCTTTTACTGTAACTTCCTAAAATCCATGCTAAGCCTTGCAGGGACCAGTGTAACTGGCTCAACCACTTTTTGCCTTTTCATTTGCTAATATCCTCCTTTTGTGACATGATTAGGTGCATTGGCTCCTTTTGTTGTAATGGAGAGGGAGTGAGGATCATCTTGTAACGTGAGGAGATATAGAATAAGGCCTGTCATGGCAGCTGCGGCTTTTGCTCCCCTTGAGAGAAAAGTCATGCTGTCGTCCATTTTCCTCCACTGGACTAGGTAGTCCTTGTGTATGTTTTATTTCATCCATAATGACGCACACACTGCTAGCCGGTGTCCGCACCAAAATTCCTTTAAGGATTTGTGCCTCAAAAAATCACAGCTGTGCCACGGGAAGAATCAGACTGGTCTACACAGTGTGCCAAGACCCCAAGACGGAAACATCCGAAGTGCCCAGTCTCAGCACAGCAAACATGGCAGCATACGCTGCCCAGACGTTAGGTGTGTACTGAATAAGACCTCACTCCATGGTAAACACACACTCGTTTTCTTTTACAGAATTTAACACAAGAAATCTGAAATGCAGAACCCAGGTGTTGGAATTCGTTTTCTCCAGCACCTACAATATTACCTTCCTTTCTCAAATGGAACGGAGAAAATTCCCAAACCACACATCACATAAGATACAGCCCTCCTTGCTCAAAAGGCACGTCCCGGAGTTAAGGGGTAGAAGACTCCCAGGCCCACTCTTCTTCCAACACAAACACTCTTCTGCTTTAATTTATTGTGCTAATTCAGATCTGATGGAACTTGGCCTTGAATAACTATCTGAACCAAAGTTTAGCCCAAATCCCAGAGCTGGCAGATCTGCCCCAGGAGGGAAAGAGGCGCTTGTGACTCCAGGCGGCTGTGACCTTGTTGTCACGGTTCACGGAAGAGAATGGCCCTTCCTCCCCAGAGGCCTGGGCATGAACCGAGTGTGTCTGTTACTGCCCCGAGCAATGCTCTTCACGGGGCCAACCAGTTTTTTCTCTAAAAGATGCAAACGTCCGAGCTCATGAAAACAGCCTTTCCACTACAAGCATTGTGCCGATACAACCCCTGTTGGGAAAATCTAGTCTCTGGCCTTTTCTTGAGCTCAGTAGTGAGTGATAGGAAGGAAGGAGAGGAAGAAAGAAAAGGAAGAAAAGTTTAAGAAAAGCCTCCATGCTATTTTCCACAAATGACCTGGGTTAAAAATCCACCACCATCATCTCCCACCGGGTGTGCATTCTGGCCACCGTGCTGCTTCATTTTAATGAGATGGACTTGATCCCCTTTACTTTTTAAAAAGGACTTGAAGACAGGCACTGTTGGGCCAACAGCAGTCTGAAGTAAAAAGGTCTATCTGGCTTCATCTCTCTTTCCTCATCATTAGTGGCTTCAAGCAGTTGCACTCAAAATTAGAATCAAGGTCTAGTGCTTCTGCCCGTGGGAAGAGTTAGCTCACTGGCTCCTCTTGGAGATTACCTGTCTGATGAACGGCTTGCATAATAAGGTCTTACGTTTCAGGCTCGTGACGTGCAACCTGAGTAAGGAGCAACGCTGCAGAGCTCTCAGAAGATGCCCTCTCCTGTCGGGGTGCAGGACCAGCGAACTGGCCACTCAGCCACCCTGCACAATCCACCCGCCAGCCTGGGCTGCCGCTGCTGTAAGTCAATAGGATCGGGGCAGACAGCTGTCAGAAAATGAAGCAGGGACAAGCGAAGAGCTTAATAAAATTTTATTTTGAAAATATGGCAAGAATCTAAGGCACTTCAAACATTTAAATACATGTAAGACCAAAGTAAATGTGACATGGTGTGAAGGAACCCATAAATATGTGGAGAACTACACTACGTTTCTCTAGAGGCAAATGCATTGCCAACTCCTCTAACAGGGTTCAACCTCTATCGTTAGCTATCGAGCTGTGCAATTAGTAATAAAAACATGGTGCTGCTACATGTAGTTCTTCATGTCTTTTATTACCATGGAATATAAAAGTGGAAAATACTGTGTCAATTTTATATAGATACCTTTTATATAAAATCATATAATACATCCACCCAGATAAAACCAACTGAAAAGATTTCCTTTTGTAGTGTTATAGTTTTTTTAGAGTTCCATCCTTTAATTTTAACCCAGAAACCTACCAGCCCAGTTCCAAGTTGCTGATGATCAAAGTCATCTCAACTTACATATTTTAAAATAATAAAGGCAAAAGAAAAATCAACAAAACCATCCTGGAATGGAATTTTTGAAGCGCTTTCCCATGGTTCCACATTAGCACATATAAATACTTGTGGAAAAATTTAAAACACCATGCCAACGAGAACCTGACACTTCTCGGCAGTGGTGGCGGCGGTGGTGGGGGTGTGGAGAGAAGGGACAGAAGTTGCCCGCTCAGGTCCGGTTACAGTTTCCTACAAATGTACATAACGGAGCAGAGACTCAACAGCAACAGTGCCTGGGGTCAAGTGTGCCCTGCACAGAGGGAAGGTGGCCAGAAGGGAGGTGGTGTGTGCCCGCTGGCAATCTCTCGCTGGCTCAGCCTCCACTGTGACAGCCCAGCCTCAGTCCTTGGCTTTAGGCATTGTTTGCTGGTGAGCTCAGGCACAACGTGTATACATTCAGTATCTGTCACCCCAACAGGATCAATTAGCAGCTTAATGGTGGCATGTAAATGGACAGCTACTTGAACAAACTCAATCAAATGAACCTCGGTGGGTGGGACCAGGAGATGTCTTCCTTCCAAGCCTAGGGGTGCCCTAGAGACCAAGAAAGGAAAAAATTGGGGGTTAGTAAGTGACCTCAAGCAGATGTGTCCTCTCTGACATAGTGACTTTGTCCACCATAGCTGACAACTACTGGTGAGCCAGAGCGAGGAGAACTGGACCACAGAACACATATCCCCCAAGAGGAGGCGCTCAGGAGCTCAGCAGGGCCCTATTGGCTGTCTTGCGAAGTCAACTTCCTGCTGGCGCAATTTGTTTTCTGTGTTGTCTTGGAATAAGGATTCCCTTCAGGTTGCTAGCCGCATAAAATAATTTGCATGTGGCTTGAATGCTATGGTCCCTCCCTCCTGCTCTGTGGATTCTGGGAGGCCAGTGGCAGCCCTCCTACCACTTTAAGGACAAGGAAGTAGACAATCAGCTGAAGTGACTGGAAGTCACTGTGGCTCTCTGGCCTCTTCTTACTCTATCTGCTAGGAGTGGGACCACAGGTTGTTACTCACACTATCTGTATTAGGAAAAATGCCAGGAATACAGTGATATGTATTCATGGGCTCAGGATACGCCACCTGAATAATTCTGCCCAGAATAAGCCCTTCATGTGAGGGTCTGAGAGTGTCTGTCTCCTGAAGACAAAAGGGGTCCAAGCCTGTGCTGCGCTGTTAGCACTCCTGGCCTTCTGGGTGGGGTAAAAGTGAGGGACTCTTACATTCCAAACTAAAACTCCCGTTTTCGGAATTATCATAGAACCTGTGCCTCCCACCAACTCCAAGGAAGGGGGCCCACCAGTCCACTGGATTTGCTAACAAAGGCCAAATGCACAGCACTGACCGGAGATGGGGCTTTGGCGAAGTTGACGTGGGCGTAGAGGAGAACGGCGATGTCCTTGTGCCCGGCTTCCAGAGCGATCGAGAGCGCGGTGCTGCCATCCTTAAGGTGAAAAGAACAAGCCGTGTTGGATTTCTCAAACTTCCAGACAGCCAAAAGGTAACAAAACAAAATACCCTCCAGTAATTGATAGGGACCCCAGATCGCCTGTTCAGTCCTCCTGGGAAATTTCTGGACCTCTATGTGCCAAGCCCTGCGGACGCAAGGACCAGTGAGGCATAGCCCCCGCCCTAAGCAAACCACGGCCAAGTGGAGAGTCGCCCCGTTTCTTCTGTCTTTGCCTCATAGTGGTTAGTGGGCAGGTCTGTGGATCCTCAACAAGTGCAGGCTGCCTGTGAAGAATCCTCACTCAACCACTGTGCCCGCGAACAGGGGACAGCAGGAGATGACGGGGGTAGAAGCATATTTTAGTTTCTTTTTTTCTTATAATTCCAAATGAACAGGCCTATACCATGGTGTATGTTTTGACATCCTGCAATATGCCAAAGTTCTCAACTTTCCTCCTGGGCGGAGAGAGAGCTGATCCTGCACCCCTAACCACCCCTGGGGAGTGCTGCGGGTAACCTCAGTGTGGAAGCACCGAATCCTGCTGGATTGCAGAAAAGTATTGTATGGAAATATGAGGGAAATACCAAACATGGGAAGGAAAAATGGTCAATTAAATGTTAGGTTTCCGTTAAACTGCAGGGATTTAGAGACATATAAAGGAGCATCAAGGCCAAGAAACAGCACGCTTTGCTGTGTCATCTTGGAATAAGGATTCCCTTCAGGTTGCCAGCCGCAGAAAACAATTTGCATGTGGCTTGAATCCTATGGTCCCACCTTCCCACTCTGTGGATTCTGGGAGGCCAGCTGCATGCCCTCCTACTGCTTTAAAGATAAGAAGCAGACAATCAGCTGAGGTGACTGGAAGTCACTGTGGCTCTCTGGCCTCTTCTTACTATATCTGGGACCTGTTCTCTGCTGAGAGGGAGTAGAAGTAAAAGCCAACAAACTAACGGGAGATACACAAAAACAACTGTTCTGGAGGGAAGTGGCTGGGAACGTTCCCTGTGCTCCCGCGTGAGGGCCGGCTGGTGGTCCGACTGCAGCTCGGGCTCCTGTGGGGCCTCTGCTGCTGTGGGAGGCCGTCATCCCTTTGTGGCCGATAAGCACCTGCCCCGAGGGGTCCTGACCTTCACTGCAGAGGGGGATGTTTTCCCTGTAACTTTTTGCTGTTTTGAGTTAAAGGAAGCTCTGGTCCAAACCTGTGCTTCACAGAGATAAACTTTCAAAGACAGAACCAAGCCAGCCCGACTGCTGTGGTCTTCGGAACTTTCAACCCCGTCACCACCCAAATGTCAGTTCCTGTGCCTTCCCCTACCAGTGCTGCTCCTCTTTGGCCTGCAGGCATCTGGAGGAGCAGCTTTCCCTTGGATGTGTCCCAGTCTGGGGGTTATCTGCTCAGGGGGACGGTGTGGGGCCTGGCAGGGGAGAGCAGACTGAAGACGTGGGAACAGCCCAAGCAGGAGTGGGGAGATGTGTCTACGGAAGCCAAGACAGTCCAGATCCCTGAGCTGACGGAACATCACTTCGATGGGCCCCAGTGAAGGGCACCCCTGCATTAATCTCAGATGTGTGGGAAAGTGCTTCGCTGGAGTAATAATGGTCCCAGTCACCCAATGACGCCAGCTTGTATGGCTAGGAATCCAGACTTCCAAATCGATCAGGGCCCAGTCCTCTCTGGATTTACACGCTCCTATACCGATTCTGATGCTGCACTGCAAATCTGTTTCTTCCCTTTTAATATGCGGTGCCCATACATGCCCATCACTGTCCTCCCTTAATGAATTTGGGGGTGAGACCTATTTATCTTTCTGCCTTTCACTGCAGTTAGTGGAGTATTTGTTGGCACGCAGTAAGTGCTGCTGAGCTGGGCCATGAAGCGAGGTGGCTATACATGGCAATGCAAATCCCCAAGGAGAATCAAGGAGGACATGTTCTCTCCCCCTTGCTAAGCAGCTCTCCCAGCGCCCTCCTGCATCCCTGCAGTCGCCTGGCATGCGGGCCCAGTGGAGATGGCTTACATTGTCTTCCAGGTGGCCATTGCAGCCCGGCTGGGCCAGCAGCAGCTTGACGATCTCCACGTGCCCGTGCTCGCTGGCACACATCAGGGCGGTGGAGCCCTCATCGTCCTGGATGTTGACATCAGCGCCACACGCCAGCAGGCCCTTCACCATGTCTATCCGCCCATGACTGACCGCCAGCATGAGGGCTGTCTGTCCTGCCTGCAGCAAGAAATGGTGGTGAACTTCAAAAGTACATACCAGGCTGGCAGGGTGTGGCCTACAGTGGGGCCATGCTGCGGGGCAGGGGAGGAGGGCGCATGGTGACAGAGGGGAAAGTGGATGTGCCATCACTTGGGGGCAGCTGGTGGGAGGCATGGAGCAACCAGCTCCTCATGAGCAATGAGATAAGTTAAGTTAGGTCGCAAAGTAGTGAGTAAGTTTTTCTCTTTAGCTTGGAGGCTCTGTCTCATCATATGAGGGAGCTGGAAAGTCAGAAGACAGTTAACCAAGCTGAACTACAAACACATCTGAACCTGGGGCATTCAGTGCCCAGTGTGAAGACACTCATCATCTGGTAGATGCTGGGGACTCCCAGTCACTTACATGCAGGCTGAATGACCTCAAGTTTATGTACACACTGCTCCAAACAGAGGCACCCCAAGGCAAAGGACAAAGAGGTTTCCAATGGGAAGTTTAAGTCAGTATTTCATCGGTGTGCTTGGTCATCCTGGACAGGCACCTGGACTCGGGGCCAGGCCAGCGAGCAAGTGCTCAGTGGTGGGAGGTGCAGTGCGGAGACTGAAGCACGTCAGAGCCGCATCAGCAAGCACGAACGAGTGGGCCGGGGAAGGAAGTGCTCACCTGGCTGGCTTTGGCATTCACGTCCCCGCAGCCGAAGAGTTCTTCCACAACCTGCATGTCCTTCTCTGCTTCCACGGCAGCGAGGGCTGCCAGCATGATGGGGGTGTACCCTGCCTTGTTCTGGTGATCCACATTACACACATCTGCAAAGACAAGGGTTTTTTTGTTTTTGTTTTTGTTTTTGTTTTAGGGAGAAGCCATCCTCACATGAACTGAAGACAGGGTATTTGGAAGAATCCAATGAAATGTCCTCAGGTGCTCAAAGTCCGAGAATGGATTGAAAGAAATGTGAGAGGTGTTTTTGTATCAAACAAAAAACCCTTTGGGTATTTCACCAGGCTTGAAGCAATGGTGAGCTTTGAAGCATGTCTTGTTAGCAACCAGTGGTTGGACTGTAACAGCCTGGAGGTCTGGGAGGTCATCTAAGTAATGGCTGCTGTGACGAATGAACAATGGTGTGGGAACTGACATCAACCCGTGATTAGGGAACCTCTGTTTTGGAGTAAAGAAGGCAGTGAGAACTACAGGTAAAAAAGATCTGTGAAGTCTGTGTTTGGAATCCTGAATAAGGCATTTCCCCCTCAAGACACCATGACTCATTCTGGGACTCTGGGTTTACCAATCTGACTTGTTTGAGGCCCTCAGAAGCAGAATTTCAATCACATGACACTTACTCTGGAAACTAGTCTGGGAGCACATACAGTGAAGTCTCCTAAGAAACTGCCTGGGTCTGACAGACCCTGTAAAGCAGACCTTTCCTGTTCCTATAATTCTTAAGAGGTCTTCTGGCATTCTTTGGCATTTTTAAATTCCTTCAGCACCTTCTAATAAAATGAAAGGGATGGAGGGTGCAGAAAAGACACTTTCACGTGTGGCCAAATATAGTTAAAGTGTTTAGGATGTTTCTCTCATACAGAGTGGAGAGAAGGTGCCACGAAAACTTTCCTTCAGTTCTAAAACAACTGTACACTGGGGACACCTGGCATTTGCTACAGGGCATACTTTTTACTGTAGAAAAGGGAGAGCTGTGTGATGGAGAAGCGGGTGAGCAGACGTGCTCTCTGAGGCACCTCAGTGTCTGCAACGTTCAGTTCTCCACAGACGCCGTGTATCTTAGATTCACAAATACTCTCCATGGAGCCACAGTCTCAGCCTACAATGGTGAGCGGCAAAAATCAGTCCAGAAAAGTGATTAACCAAAGCAATCTAATAATGGAATTAATTAAAACCATTTAATTTACCAAAATATCTTGCCCACAGGTATTTTCCAAGGATAGGTTACAGCTATTCCTTTCAGGAGTAATCATCAAATCTTGTTTTTTTGCTTTCTTGGATCCTGTCTACTTCTCTGTTTAAACCAGAACTTGGTCTGACAGTATTGCCAGATCTGTTTATAGTCTGGAACGTCTGAAGGGAAAGGAGGCTTGGAATTCCTTCCTGAAAGATGGAGGCCATTTTATCCTAACATGGCCCCTACCTACACTGGGAGCAAGCAAACTAGAAGAAAAAAAAAATGAACCAATCTGCTTGGTTGCTTCTCTGCATTAATCCAACACCCATAAAACAGAAGAAAGACGTGGACCATTGGGTCAAGAAGCACTATGAGAAACCTACACAACTTTACAGCCATACTCCAAATCAGATGTCCGCACTGTTTTCACTAATTAGACTGAGCACTGTGAATTCTGTAGCAGTCACATATGAGAAGTAAAAATAGGTATATCACAAATAAGTAAAAATAATGTGGGAACTATGTGGACCACTGGGTGGCTGCCCTTGAGTAAGCTGAAAATTCAGTATTTCTCAGAGACCCTTCTACGCAGCTCCTCCTCACTTCATCCATAGCATATCCATTGGCAATATTCTGGATGACAAGTTCCAATAACAAACAAGATTTTCCACAATTCTCATTGCTATGGTTCAGATGCAAGAATAACACTTTGGGTGCATTTGGCGGCAGCGGGGATGACTCCACCATAATCCATGCCGGTGCCTTTGCTCGGTCCCCACCTTGACTAACCACACACCCGCAGAGACCGTTGGATGGCGGTCGTGGAGTCAGGGCCGACTGTGCAGCCCATAAACCCCAAAGCCGGGACTCTGGCCCCACAAGCAGCACTCTGCCTCCAGAGCGCCAGCCCGCCAGGCCTGCGAGCTTCAACTGCAGAGGGAAGGTGAGTCATGCTCATTCCCAGGGATACACCTCGCTGAAGGCAGCGTGACTGCAGCAAGAACAGCCCCCGAACCTCCTTTCAAAGCAGATCTGGAATCTGTGTCGCCCGGCTTTGTTGAAACATCAGTCCTCCTACGTACGATGTGCTAACATGAGTCAAGGACGACAACCTTGCCACATCATGAGGAAGAGCAATGGAGGATGGTTACGGAAGCAAGGAGTGGATCAACCAGCTTCTTTGAGAAGACTCGCAACCCGAGGGCTCTGAGGGAACAGACCGGGGCAGCCAACATACCCGCATCCAAGAGCAGCTTCACAATCTCGAAGTTGGAGTGAGACACGCTGTAGTGAAGGGCCGTGTTGCCGTTGCCGTCCGCCATGTTGATGATGTGACGCAGGACGTCTGGGGAGATGGCCGCGAAGGCGGCTATGTAGTCCCCGACCATGGCCGGGACGGCCGACTTCTGGCTGGACACACGGAACCACTCGTGCTGGAGGGTGTTCAGACAGAACCTCTGCCAAGACACCAAGTGAGCGCTATTAGTTCCTCTTTTTTTAAAGTTTATTTTTATTGTTGGCTCTGTTACCGATGTCCCCAATTTTCCCCCTTTGCCTACCTCCACCCAGCCCCTGCTGCCCCCTCACCGGCCCCGACTCCCGGCCGTCACCACACTGTCGTGTGTCTATGGGTTATGTGTACACGTTCTTTGGCTCATCCCTTCACCTTCTTTCATCCAGTCCCCACCTTCCCTCTCAGTTCTTCTATTTATAGACTTTCTGAGACTCCGCTGAAAGCCCAAGAAACCAAGCCTTTTATAGTCAAAGTACATGCAGTCAGCATTGGCTCGCAGAAACAACCAACGAATCCCAGAGCGCTACGGGAAGCCTCGAATTCCAAACTAGAACATCCTTCCTGATTTTAAACTGCACGCATATTCTGACTTCTATAAAAGAGGCCATATACACACTGTACAAGAGTTCAAAATCTGGCTCTGCTACTTATGAGCTGTTTAAGACCCTGGGAAAGACAGTTACTCTGTGCCTCAGTTTCTTCATCTGCAAAATGAGGACAATAAAAACAGCATTCCTCCACAGTGTTTGTGGTGAGAACGAATGAGGAAATACCTGTAAACCTCTTGGGCCTGGCTCTGTTTATTACTGAACTATTAAAATTATGGAGTTACTTTGGCCTTGCAAATGATTTTCACAGTAACTGGGACAGAAGAACTTACTTAACCTACACTTAATTATGCTGCTTCCTTCCTAGCCTGACCAACCTCGACTCCTCCAACATCGCCACAGCACTGGGCTGGGAGACCATGAAAATGTAGCCATTTAATCCCCACTCCAATGTTAAATACAAATGCTCAGCCACAGAGAGGAGGTAAAAAGCAGATCTGAGACAAATGAACATTTCCCAGTAAGATCACCTGCATTTGCCCACCAGCCCCACTGGTGGGGCCCCACTCATGAACGTGGCTCATGAGCCCCACTCATGAACGTGGCATGAGTGTCATGGATGATCAGGTCCAACTTGCACCGCATGAAGTTCAAGGGAGACTGGGCATAGCCAGTGCTGGTGATGGGGGTAACTACGGTATTTTTCATGGGCTCTGTTTTAGATAAGTTTACCATTCATTTGTGCTTTGCTTGCTCTTTATAAGGTTAAAAATAAATCAAAGAAAGGTGGAACGCCTATGTAACCAGAACCCAAGAAGTCCTCTTCCTACGGAATGTCTGGGATTGTGGCGCTTCTACCTCTATCTTCTTGGTACTGATTACTGTTCGCTTCAGCCCATTCACATGGTTTGGGCACTCATGAAAAGGGTCCTGGCCAAGAAAGAATGCATCTGTTTTTTTTTTTTTTCTTTTCTTCTGCTCTCTCTTTTATACCTACAGATTTCTATTTCTTTGGCATTCCATGGAAGGAAGGAAAATCATGTCCTCTGGTCATCACGACTCTGTTACTGCTGAGCAGCCCGTGTCCCGTAAGGGTTACACGGCCCTGACACTGCCCACTACCTTTTCCCAGTGCAATACTCTGAGCACTTTTTTCACTAAATGGATATTCAATAAACAAAAATATTCTGATCCCAGAATGTGTGCCTGACAGTGTCTGGCAGTCTGGGTCGTAGAAATGTCAAGTCCTCCCTGAAGACCACATAAACTAGTATTTTCAGAATTATTAAAGAAAAGGTATATTACAGCTATAAAATCTGGAGCCTGAAAGCGTCAGTTTTCAGTTTAGTTTAAACCTAGTGGGAAATATTAACACCGTAGTGATGTTTCATGGTTTTACTATTTGTGGCTGAGGTATAGACCAGTGTTTAGTTTATCACGGATGGAGTTCAGCATGTGGTTCTACGTCCCACCCAGGCCAGGAACCTTACAGGGTATTTCCTTCTGTAAATATCCCTGCCACGATCCTTTCTCAGCACATGAAATTGAGTGTCAAGACTCAGCGGGTTCTGATAAATTTAACTTTCTATAGCAACGTAAACAAATATGAGATGACACCATTTTTTTTTAAGATACCATATAATAGGGTAATATGATTTAGTTGGGATTAAAAAGAAAACAACATGGACCAGTACCTAAGACAGGTATAATCTAGTCCCAGCACTAACTAGTAGCGGACACCCTAGACAAGACTTGTAATCTTTAGGACCTCAGTTACAGCAGGATAAACCAGACAGAATGGCCTGCCAGGCACATACACCCATGCTCTTCTCATGCCTGGGATGGTCACCGCCAATTCCTCTTCAGACTGTGTTTGTAGTGCAAGAGGAAACCGAGCTGCCTCTCTAGGGTTAGATAACTCCTTAAATCCCCTCTTGGTGTAATTTTGGTTTTATAACTCTATAATATTGTGAGCCTTATATATCAAGTTTCTTACCTGCTGCTGACTTAAGCTAGCCAGCATAAAACTTCATATTAACTCTACTGCCAAAATGCAGATTCAAATGCACACTACTATCTAAAATAACACACAAAAACCCTAATTTTCTCAATGCACTGAATAGAGCTGCCAACTAGAGAGCTGGTCTGACCTATGAAACAATCCACACATCAAAACTTCGCCAATGCATGAGACAGTGACAGACTTGGCAATGGGTCAGATTCGCCCCTGCCACAGAAATGTTTATCTGTCCGGTGTTGTGCCATCACGCTTACTATGGCAACCATCAGCCTCTTGGCTATTTGCTTCTGAATCTCTCAAACTGTGAGAAGATGACAAGTGCAGTTATTTCTAGGTTTAAAAATAGTGGCAGCCTGCATTCCACATCAGAACATAATATGCAGTTTCATAATTAAAAGGAACGCTGACCGTGACCCAGATAGGCTTAAAACAAAACAAAACAAAACAAAACAAAACAAAACATATGCTAACTTAGAAAGATAAAATCCTGGGATTCTGCTCCCTGGATCACAAGGTTTTGTAAGTAGAAGCAGAACACATAGAAAAGTGATGAATGACTGCAATTAGCTCTCCCTTCCATGTACAAGAATATGCATCACAGATACGCCACCCCCGAGAAAAGTACAGGGTAGAGAAGGAGATCTGAGGTTGGGTGGAGGAAAAGGTCCACAGTGTGACCCAGTGAGCAGGGCAGCATGATGCTCACTCTGCCCACACGTGCTAGAAATAGTCTGGTGGAAAGCGTGCCAGCAATAGCAGGCCAGGGGCAGGTTACAGCTGCCTTGACAATGGCATCCACTTGGGCATTTTTGCACAGACAGGGGACTGCACTCTAGGCCAGACTCACCATATCCTTGCTGGTCAAAGCTTTGG
Organism: Anoura caudifer; assembly: GCA_004027475.1. NCBI lineage: Eukaryota > Metazoa > Chordata > Mammalia > Chiroptera > Phyllostomidae > Anoura > Anoura caudifer. The sequence goes on from PVKU01002415.1 coordinate 100,106, forward strand.
GGTCATTTATGTTATTTTTCAGTAAGTTGCATGCAGACAACATCTTTTCACTTAACTCATACCTGAAACGGGGAAAAACAAAGGAAAGAAGCTCATGATTGGCCACAAAAGGAAAGGCATTTTCATCTCAAATTCTGTAACGCTTTACAAGACAAGAGGCCCCACACCGAGCCAAGGTCATGGCAGTACAGGTGCCTGCCTGGAGGCAGTCCAGGCGTCCCTAGGCAGCCAAGGGCTGATGCCATCACACAGCGCTGGCGCTTGCAGCCAGAGCTCACGTCTTCTCATGAAGGTAGCTTTTGGCTTCACTAGTTTGGTCTTTATGGATTACGGAATAGCATTTGGAGACTTTCTCATCCCTTTTGTTCTAAGTTCTTAAAAAGTATTTTTTATTCTTAAGGGGCTGAAGAGGTCAGAAGCACCACACACCCACTATGCTGGCCAGTAAGCCACACGTCGGAACTCACATTGGGTGACCCGGGCAGTGTTTGTTGAACCCACATCAAAATATAAATTTAAAAATCAGATGACATGTGATATGTAAATTATATTTCAATAAAGCTGTTAAAAAACAGATGACAAGACATTGAGTCATTTGAAAATACTTGGAAATATAAACCAAAAATACTTACCTTGTGTTAAGGCAGTTAAACTTTCATTTGCCAAATTAAAGAGTTAGGTGTTCTAAAATGTTCCATTAATTACTCACATAGTAAAAAACCATACTGAAGTTTCCATCTGTCCATTCTTTCCTGTTTTATAAACATTGATTCTAAATTTTCTAACAGTCTTTAAAGCTTACTACATTTTTTAGGGACCTGTTTCAGCCAACCAGAGTTTTTATTTGCTATTTCAGCTGCTGTTTATGATATCCCTAAATCCTTTCTTATAGCACTCCCAAGTGCTCAATGAGCAACAAAAAAGAGGCGTGTGACGGATTACATCATCTTTACGGTCAATGTGATTTTTGGCTGAGGCCAACAAACTGTCCCTTTCACACCCAATGACCGTGTAATGACAGTACTGACAAACTGTACCAAGATACATCACTAACAGTAAAATCTAAAACTGTGAAAGAAATGTGCTGGTCACCAAAAATTATAATATGCTTTTAAATACAAGGTGCATTGGTGAAATAATGGGAACTTCAGGGCACTTAATAGTTGTGCAGATGGTGGCTCCACACCTACAGTTAGATAACAAATAGTTAAAGAACACAAAGGTGACCGAATATATCAAGGCTTTCTCTTTGCTACTGCAAGAGATATAAGAGTTATCAACTGTTTCTGCACTTGTACTTGCTAGTACCATGACAAGATGCACATATCTCTGAGGAAGAGATAAAGTTTAGCTTTCCTTTGAAGAATGGAAAGGCCAAACAAATGCACAGAACTGCACAATCTCTTAAACAGCCAATTCTATTGCCGAAGTACACTGAATGTAGGAGGGGTTGGGGGAGGGGAGGGAAATGTACCACACCTCTCTCTGATTTCCACCTTCTCAGGTTCACATTCTTGAACCTGCATTTCATCTTCCACCCTGGCGGACTTGCAACCTTCCATATTAACTGCATGGTGCCCTTCCGCCATTCCCCGAGTGTCTTCATCCTCATCTTCCTCCTCTTCTTCAGGAGGATACTCAATGACATCACACTCGTCATCTGACTCGGAAGAAGAGCTTTCATCTGAGCTGGAATCATCACTTGAAGTTGTTTCATACCTAGGTGGCAATTGGGAGTTCAGGAGATGCAAGGTATGCCCATAAAGACCCAGCGACAGAAATTTCTACGAAGAGAAAGCCTGCAGACTGACTTCAGAAATTTCACCAGTATTTTTAGACCCTGCACTGAGAAGTTCAAAGTAAGGTCTATTTAAAAGCCGGGTGGTTTTGAATGGGTTCTGATTTGAGAGGGGTAAACTGGGTTGCCAATGGGTTTCATACACCATCTGCAGAAAAAAATATACTATATATAGAGAGAACCTCTAGTTTAGTATAAATCAAAAGAAATTTATCTTATTAAAACCAGGTCTGTAGTTGTTCATTGTTTTCTGTTCCTTCTTCCCCCCTTTTATTCTTCCTTTTTGCTCCATTCATCTCCCAGTGTCAAGGTAAACAGATTACACAGTAACCGACAGTTTCTCTAGTGTATGTCCTCCAAAACCTCCTGGGCTGCATCACCCAATAAAACTTCAGACGTGGAAAACAGTCACCATGAAGTTCAATCTTTGTGATACACTTTACTATAAATATTATCTCAAATAACTTTGTACTACTGCTTTCTTCTCGAGGCTATGTACTGATTAACAGATCAACTGGCTTTGATTTAATTGCCGGGGGGCAAACAGGCTCAGCTGTTTACCTATGGCAATTAGAAGGGAAGGAACAATTAACTAATAAACATTCTATTGGGAAAGCAAGCACTGACAGCAGGGCCAGGCTGCTCTTCAGAGGAAAGGCCCTACCACTCTGCCTGGGAGCGTGGAGAGCCGAGCCCAAGGGCCCACTCTGAAGGAGCGAACGACTACCACTGGCCGTGGAGGGACGCTCTTGGTCTCTTTCTGTTTGTTTCTGAGTTCTCGCACAGGTAAGTACAAGTGGTCCAACAGTGCAGGAAACCTGCTGCTTTTGTTGACTATTCTTTTCAGATCAGAGATGAGATGGAAATGGCTCAGCTTCTTCAGGTATCCTTTCAAGAGTGACACATCCTTAAAGATAGCAAGAGGAGGAGAGGAGAGAAGCCCAAATGCACCTTTCTGAGGAGGGAATCTTCCATCACCGAGATGTGGCAGCATCCCAGGCTAGGCACCTTTAAATACAACTGGAGGAGGCAGGAGGCAAAGGAGACAGACAGACCATGTAAATGCTAACACCACCACCCTGTCCTTACCCTCCGTTAATGCCAACAAATTGAAGGTTCTTTTTCGCTCCATTTGAATCTTTGCTGCCATCTTTCTTCTTCATGATGGACTTCAGCGTACTTTCATTATTTGTACATACTGTGGTAAACAAAGTAAATCAAGGTGATCAAAATTAATATAACTCATATGCATACAAGTTAAGTGAACAGCTAATCTTTCCTCATGTACATTTATTATTTTCCCTAATTCATGTAAATATACATCTTCACATGTATATATAAGAAACCTACACAAAATCATTGGAAACTTGTGTGCATGCAAAGAAAATAATTCAAAGCTCCATCAATAACATCTTGTATGGAAAAGACAAACCATGAACACTTTCAGACACAGCAAAAGTAGTAACAACTAGCATCTGTGTCAGTTTTACTGTTTATGAAGTGCTGTGTCTCATTTGATTTTCAAACACCATTTAGGCATTAAAATAAGATTATTATTATATGAAAATAAGGATTATATTATTATATTTCAGTAGAAATAACCTGGGAATAATGTAGGCCTTCTAGACTGTGAAAGAATGAAACACTGTTTAAAATATTTCGTAATTCATAAAATCAGGTGAGTTTTCTTAAGGGTCTATCGTACAGCTCTTGCTTTAGTAATCTTAAAACTACTCTAGGTCTACCTTCCTGACAACCATATACCACTCCTCCAGGTCAGCGTACAAGGACACTGACGTCACACTGGAATGTGGGCAGTGCCAGCCCTGGAATCCTGACGCTGAGAGGGACTGTGAGCGAGCAGTTACCATAGAGGCCGGCGGCTATCTGGTCATCTGTCAGGTTCACCGCAGACAGCGTGCTTTCCTGAGAGGGGAAGCTGTCCTGGCTGCTGATGGGCTCCCCCTCTGCGAACCCCACCTCTCGTCCATGATGGGAAGTCGGAGCACTTAATGGTCCTGCTGACTGCAGGCCTCCGCACTTACAGGCGTATTCCAAATTATTTCCTGTCAAGGAGGAGAAGGGTATAGAAATGTGTGATGCTGGAACCAAAAAAAATGGGCTAACAGTTAAAACAAAAATTCTTGCAACTCATCATTTTCTCAAGTGCTTTACCCCACTATTTCTTTCTGTACAAATGGGACTACTATCCAAGCCACTCAAAAGCACCCCTCCCCCCCCCGCCTCCACCCAAGGCCTTCTGGACTCGTAATCTTTTCCTTTATCACCATAGCCGGACCTGCCATAGCTTGTCATTCTCTCTACTCTGGCTGCTACACCTAGCCTTATTCTGGGCCACCAGCGTCGCATCCTGACAGTCCTGCTTCCTCCCCTCCCCCATCCCTGCAAACTGCTGCAGAGCAACACTCCCGCTCAGCCCAAATCCCACCCTTACTCCAGCTGAAACAAAACTGAAAAAGCCCCCCACCACTCAGGAACAGTCCACACTGCTTAGCCAGATACTCTAGATCACTGCAACCTGGTGCCAACCCACCTCTCCAAATTTATTTCCTTCTACGCCTGTGGTCCTTTTGGGATGGGCCTGCATCCCAGGAGATGGAACTACTTTCCATATGCTCTCCTGCCTGGCATGCTCTTTCTTCCCCCCTCCACCAGTTCAAACCCTCCTGTCACTTCCTCTTCTGAGCCTTCCCTCACACCTCCATAACTTGCCTTTCCCTGAAATCTGCCAGCGCATCTTTGCTACCCACTCGCAGGACCTATAAAACAAGGCCCTGATGAACTGTTAGGCTGCATTAGAGCTCCCATCTAGTCTGTAAATATTTTAAGGGCACCAAACAGTTCTAATCAACTTTGCTTCTCTTACCACACCTACTGGATTGCTTTGCATATGTTAGGTACTTAATATTTGAAGCAGAAAAATGGGATCAGACATTATACAATTAATGTATGTAGGTATAGCACAGAATTTTCAATATGGCTGACACGGAAAGTTGTTTACAATATATGGTTCAATGACAAAAACAGGTATTAAAAGTCTCTGTATGGTATAATCCTATTAAAACACATTAACATATTTACACAAAAAATGGAAAGTTATCTGAAAGCTATGGGGATTTTAACTTTACTCTGTATTTGCCATTTTTTCCTATAGTGAATATTGACTGACTGTGTTCAAAATCACTTTTATAAAATGAACGAAAAATTCCTTGACTTAGCAATTCGATTTCTAGAAACTTTATGCTGAGGATGTGCAAAACATGTAGAAAAAATGTCCATTATTGCCGTGGGTGAAGCAGTAAAAGAGGCGGGCTCACAGAGTGCCGGAGGGGCCCTGCTGACACGAGCTCTGACCCGTTTACGCGCAGGACGGCACGCAGCCGCTGCAGATGCGGTGTGGGTGAGCACACTAATCAACACGGAGAGATGAGCACAAGGTGAGTTTTTTAAAAAGGTTATGAAAGAGTATAAAGAAAACAAACCTATTTTGGTAAATAATTATGTTTATATGTACACATATTAGAAAAAGTCTGGAAGGATGTGCAAAACAAACCTGTCTAACACAGCTTCTGTAAGGCCAAAGAATTCTAGGTTTTGTAATTTTTTCTTATTTGTGTCTCTACTATTTTCTAAGTTACACATTATAAACATAAATTAATAATACAAGTACAAAACTGAAATCTACCCACAATGTCATATGATGAGAATTAAACCACAACATTCTTTACAGAAAAGCTTTGAAACCCCTTAAATCCTTCAAGGAAATTTAAGTACTAATTGCATCCCAAGGCAATCAGAAGAAAGAGAATTGTGATAGCCTACAAAACCGTTCTGTTCAAACTGCATTGCTCACAGACTCATCCAGGATGTTTGTTAAAATGCAGATTCCCAGGCACTTGCCAGAAAGTCATTCCATAGATGTTGGCATTTCTGACATCTCCCACTGACCCATTCACAAGAGACTTTGACGCAGTTGTTCCACTTTGGAAACTATTAGTTTAAAACAGTGACACTGTAATTAATACAGGGGGTGCAGCGAAGAAAAGTGTTCATGTGAGGGGTTAGGAATCATCCAAATTTTAATTCTTGTTTTTCCAAGCTAAGAATTCTGAAGGCCAGGGAGGTTCTGTGACTTGCCAGAGGCCAGGGAGCTAGCGACTCACACTTTGCAACTCTGCAAACACCACTCTGTCCACCAATCCATCCATAGCACCACATTGGCGCCTCGGCCTCTGAAGACACAGGGGGCTCCCCAGGTGATTCCTTCACACATCCACCTGCCTGCACAACATGCACACACACAATACTGACTGCAGCTCTCCCAATAGCATTTAATGCCCCATGACCTGATATGTCTGCCCCCCGGTGGCAAATATGTCTAAAATGCCTTTGACTTATGTTAAGCCAACTAAGCAAAACGGCATTATCTTCATTCCTCCACAGATCACCTTCATCATTACTTTGAAAGTACCACAGCAACCTCTAAAAAGTCTCAGTGCCAGAACACTTTAAAGAAACCGTTCACGCCCTGGCTGGTGTAGCTCAGTGGATTGAGCGCGGGCTGTGAATCAAAGGGTCGCGGTTCGATTCCCAGTCAGGGCATATGCGTGGGTTGCGGGCTGGGTCCCCAGTGGGGGCCATGTGAGAGGCAACCACACATTGATGTTTCTCTCCCTCTCTTTCTCCTTCCCTTCCCCTCTCTCTAAAAATAAATAAAATATTTTTTTAAAAAAGAAACTGTTCACTAAGCATTTTCACATTCAAAAACAATGATTTTTAAAATACATTAGTAGTTTTTATTATTACTGAAATGTTAAACATACACAAAAGTGGGCAATAGTATAAGAAATCCCCGTGTTCATTCAGTGCTGGAGCAGCAGCTGGAAAGGCACCAGGGACATCCAGAGAGAAACTGAATTGTCTGACTTGGGGGCAGGGAGGGTTGGAAGGACAGCTTTCTCCCAGACAGAAGTGTTGGGAACGGCCCTGCCTGGTTTCAGGAGCTGTAACCCCCCCACGGCTAAGGCTGAGTGAGCGACCTTCGGACTGTAAGCCACTAAGGAGACAGCGCTTATCTCCCTGGCAGGAGCACTGCTTCTGTTCCTTTTACTTCATCCATTACTGGCCCCCAATGCTAGATGGGTTAGCCAATGACGGGTAAGATTCCCCAAGGGGGGAACGACCTAAGCCGGGCATGATCACATGGAGGCCCCAAGGAAGGACTTGGGGGACTAGAGCAAAAGGGGGTGATAGACCCTCACCCCTCAGCTACCATGACATAGCCTGAGTCCTCATTCTGTCTGCAAGAAGTCTCCTAATCTCTCGGCTGCCTTACTCCCCCTGCCTGACTTAAGCCTGAAACAATGACAGAGGGTGGTGCAATGCTGTGCTGGATACGGTGAGTTCCTCAGGTGATCAGGCCTAAGAAAGAATATATAAAATCCTGTGAAACCTGCTTGTTAGTAATGCTCTCAATTAAATGATAAGGGTCCGAGCAGGAAATGAGTTTGTTTCCCAAAGTTTTGTAGCCTTTTAGCTAACAGACTCTGACTCTGAATAAGCCCTCATAGTTCTTTATGTGCTATCTATTATTTGATCCTTATTGCCTGACAATGATTAATGAACTTTATGTGTATTCCTGTGTAAAATGAACCCAATAAAAGCCCATTGAGGAAAAGGCTCTTGGCCCTTCTCTTTGAGAGACTGGCCACCTTTCCTCCCCAAGCAGATCATGTCTTGGTAGACTTATTCTCACCCGTGGTGGGTGCGGAGGTGGGGGGGCGGGGGGGGGCGCGGTTATAGGCGGAGCCCGCCCCCCCCCAGAAGTGCTGGCAGAAGCCATTGTTCCTTTGCTGAGCCCTCCCAGTACAGAGTCGGCAGGAAGCACTGTATCTGAATCTCTATTGACCTGGCTCACACTGTTAACTTTGTTCTGGTGATTCCTGAGACCCTGTCCCACCCAACTTGTAGGCCCACCCAAGCCTACAAGTGGCTACAAGTGGATTCTAGTGGCTTTTCCATACAAATGGCCTGTCTTGGCTCCTATGCTGCAGACTTTCCTAAAAGCTCTCAAAGGTTTCCACATGCCAAACAAACAGCATCTGGCCTCCACGTAGACTTCATATACAATAAAATGAAAAGATTTTAAGTGTAGAGTTGCTGAGTTTGGGTAAATACTTGTGTAAACACCTCCCTAACTAAGATATAGAACATTTCTAACAACCCAATAAATCCATGCTCCCCACTCCGCAACCTTTCCCAATAACCTCCCCACCCAGAAGCAGCCACTTCTCTTCACCATGGCTCACGTTTGTAAACCAGGGCTTTGCAAAGCTTCTCCAATCAAGGCCCAGCCCCTCAAGCAGCAGCTGAGGGTCCTTCTTGATGAATGTGGACAGATTCTTCTTGCCTGTGGGATTTTTTCTGCTAAACTACTACTGTCCAGTAATTAGGAGTGGTCTAGGAATATAATTACCTCCACTTTGGTGGCCTTCTTTACTAGATTGTTCTGCAGGCCTAGAATTTCAGCTACCTTTGCCAGTTAAAGTCTATCCACACCCTAATCAAGCCTTGGCACCAATTCTCATTCCTCCATAGTTTTTCCTGTGACATGATTCCACTGAGATCTCTTTTTTCCCCTCATTGTCCTGACCAAAATATTATATCCTGCCCTCTGTCTTCTCTGTTTCATGTGAGTCTCCTTCTCGAGGACGTAAGCTCCTTGAGTCCCGTCCTGCCATGCTCTTACCTAGGGTCCTCTTCAGTGCTCAGAACAGCAGCAGGCAGCAGGAAGCCTTTAGTAAGTGCCTACGTAACTCCACCGGAAGTCAGGGGGGGTCCTGTTTAGGCTACCCAGCAAGGCAAAGAACAACAATGAATGTTAAGCTATTCTCATTCACTGAAGTCAGAGGGCATTTTCACCTTTATTGCCAGAAAATGCTTTTCAGATGGTACCGAAACTCTGGCTGATCTTAAGTGGCCCATAAACGATGGTCTGAACTCTGTAAGACCCACCATAGTTGTGGGGTACACACAAGACGCCACGTGCACTAGCACAGACTGACAAACTGAGTCCGTGTTTCCGTAAAACACAGGGAAAGTACAGCCAAGAAAGCCAGAAATACAGCGGTCAAGAAAATTCAACAGTCTCGACCTTGGCCATCCTTCAAAATCACCTGAGTTGGAGGTGGAGCTTTTAAAAATACAGATGTGACAAACTATCTGCAAGTGGGACCAAGTATCAGTTGTTATTTTTTTTAAATAGCTCCCCAAACGATTCTAATGAGCTCCCAGGACTGAGAACTACTGAGTTAAATTAATCTGTATAAAAACAAAATGTGATTGCTGGTTTCAATCCATCAACTTAGATCATGTAAATTCTTAGAAATTACTGGTGATTTAGTTACCAGGCCCATGACAAACAGTTAATACTACTCAAATGATACAAGAAAAACAACAGGAGTATATAAACCACCTTCAGAGTTCTCACACTCTGGCCTAGGTGCTCAAAACTCCCACCAGGTGGCACTGGTCCTCACAGACACCACTGGAGCTAGCGAACAGGGACCGGCTACAGTGCAGTCTGGTCAGGAACTGAGCGTTCCCTCAGCGTTGCCGTAAATACCAGCAACACAGGGGCCTCATTTGCGACTTGACCAGATTAGCAATGACTGAAAGACAGCAACAGAGATCTCAGTGTTCTAGAGAATACGAATAACTTCGAAGCCTTCATTCTAATTCTCAACTATACTTAGTAATTCATGTTTGGATAATTATAATAGCTAAGGTAAACCTAATGAAAAACAAGTAACTTGAAAATATTTTTAATATCTTTAAAATATTAAAAGAAAATGATCTGATAAGAAGGTAATTCAATTAAAAATAGAACTAGAGGAGTTTTAAAGAGATCACCTTCTCCAGTTTCCTGAGACATTTACTCACCTAGAATGGGTATTAGTTGTTGGTATACAGTGATGTGTTTCTAAATTTGTTAAAAAGTTGATTTTTGAAAAGGTATTAAAATAGATTTTAAAAGTTGCTACGTTCACACATTCCGACTCCTTTAGCACACTAACTCATATTTTTATTTATAGTGTCAAATGCTGTCTGAAAACCCAATTAGGAACAGTGTGGTCAACAAGTCAACCATGTTATTGAGCTAATTTTGAGCTAGATGGTATGATATCATGTTTAAAGAACATCTAGCTTATTTGTCAAGAAGAGGCAGGACTGAAATTTCTGAATCATTATGGAGGCCATTCAGTGATTCAGGTATGCTCCCAAAGCAAAAGAATTCACTCTTCAGGGGTCTGAAATAAAACTGCTAGTTTTTCTATGAGGACTTGGAGCACCAATACGCCTCTTTCGGCCCACGTGTTGGTTTGGGAGTAGACAGAGCATTATTTATGCAGGATCGCCTTTTTTGGCACTGTTCACGACTTTGATGGGGAAAGGACAACCCTTTCCGCTTCTGGGACCGCTTCTCCAGCACCGCCTGGATGCCAGCACGTGTGGTCACCAACATGTAAGCAGTCAACTGAGATGGTCAGGGCTGCAATTTAATAATTTCCTGGGGCCATTTTAATATTTTCCTGGGAAAATGCCAAGCAGCTGTTGTGAATGTATCTAAAAGTAGGTAGTTAGAAATTAAAATGCTAGAGTAGATTAAGAATCAAATTCTTCCTCACCATAACCCCACCCACATTTAATTACATACCATCCCCAGACAACCCAAAACCCCACACTGACACGCTGCATTAACTGAAGTTGGGTTGAGCAGATGTGCCATGTTCTTTAGATACAGCTAAGGTCCTCCTCTGCTCCCTAAGCTCATCTTTTCCCTTGACCTCAGAGGGATGGATTCCAGCTGAACTCTTTGGAGCACTTTCTATCTGCACAGTATTTGGTGGCTAACGTAGACCACAATAGGTTATCATTTATATTTCTGCTCTGTGTCTTGGCTTCCCAAGTTCAAGGTACAATTTCCTATCTTTGCTGTAGTACCACACTTTGCATAGCTGTCAATGCACTTGAATGGAGAAGGGTACACAGAGCAGACCTAAAACAGCTTTACTGAGATACGAACGACTTATGTGTAGGAGAATAAAGAGCCATAGCCATCATCCACACTCAACAATTCCCTTTGTCATTTATGAATGGACATCCAGCAACACAAAGCCACTTCAGTTCTCAAAAACTATCAGTCTCTACACTTTAGCCAGAGATGAACTGCGCATTTAGGATCCATTCAGAGCATAAGCATCAAAGTAAACCTGCATCTTTTCGTCAGGCTGCACATGCATTTCACTAATACTCACTGAAATGATAAAGCCTCAGTTTAAAAAGATTGTCAAGTGTCAATTAAAGGGCTCACAAAGGTAGTGAACAGATTTTAAACTTGGTAAAAGATTTTCCTCAGGGCCGAAGTGCTTTTTCCCAAGGGTTGAAACAGATCTGTAATTTCAATCCTTCTGAGATATCCCCTATGAGACTGATGAAAATTATGCACCTTCTTCATACAAATTCCAAACACAAAAGTGTTCATAAAACTATGGACCCCAGGTTAAGAAGACTCACTCTAAGGCTGTCTATTCCAACAATATTTCCCTGAAATAGGGCCTGGGATGTGCCTACTGGGTGGTTGGTGGTGGTAGATAGCAACAGGAAACCCATGAATTTTGGAAAAGTTTCCCATCTGAATCTGATGGGCAGCCTGGTAAAGAGTTACTTGTATAGAAAAATTCTTCTGAAGGAGCCCCAACCAAGAAAAATCTAATCCACCCTCCTCGTTACACAGGAGAACATGGTAGCTGAGATTCTCCCTCTCTAAAGTGATACTCCAGTCCCTGCGCAGCCAGTCCCGAAGTCAACCCTCTGGGTCAGCAGGCTCAGCCCTAACTACATCACGGCAGTGTGTATACTGCAGGGTTCCGGAAGTGTTTTGTTTGGCTTATTCTGATGCTCTGGAAGCATTTATTAAAAGAAAATCAGAATTAAAAACATGCACAAGGACAAGTAAATGGCAATTACTTGAACTAGGAGAAAACTAACGGGAAATGGTCTTTTATGATGATGTATTTCCCCACTTGTGCTTTGGCTCACGTCTCCATCTACAAAATTGCTTTCACAATTATGGGAATGACTTCAAGTTCATAAACTTTTTACCAATCCCAAGACAACTAACAGTGCAAACATGGAAGATGATTCAAAATGCAGTTCCTTTGAGTATGACAGATGAATTTCCTATAAATCATGTGTCAGGCAGTTAAGTTCCGCCATTATAGATAGTTTTGTTTGTGTTTCCTCAGAGACAGTTATATATATTTAGAGCATTTATAATGGTAAGTCATTTGTCTAGAATTTTCTCTCTTCTTTCCTCTTCTGGAGGGAAAGGGGAAGAAAGAAAGAAAGAACCCACTCCTCAAACCAAAACAATCCAATTATTTGCAATAAGTATAAACATTTTTTTCCTCAGGTTGTCTGTGAGAACAGAAACTTATTTCCTCTTAATGTAATTCCAAATATGTGTGTGTGTGTAGCATGAAACTTCAACTACCAGGGACTTAAATGGTACTTCCCAGCACATCTGCAGACATCACCAAAGTCCAGCCCATTGAGACCATGACATTGTCTCCGACTCCTAGAAATACGTTTTATGTGAAAAATGCATGGAACATGTACAGTTCGACTTTTGCTTAAAAAGGTGCATCTCTAAAATATAGCCCCACTCATACACACACTTGTACACACCAAGCACACACGAGGTTACCCCATGAGGGTGCGGGGAAGAGGCTGTCACTCTTTATTTTATGCTCTTCGGAATGCTAATTTGTTATGAGCACATACTTATGGTGATTTTAGGAAAGTGAATAGGAGCTTAGGCATAATAATACATTCCTAAAAGTAATACCCTCAAATCTTAAACCACTGGCAAATTTAAGAGAATTTTCTAAAGTGGACACTAATATACTTAATTTTGGCTTTGTTTTCAGCTTTCACGCAAATTCTGAATGAGCCTAAAGTGAAAAGTTATTTTACTCAATTTGTGTTTTCCCATTTTTATCTATATATTTTTTATCTTGATAAAATTACTTGTTGGGGAGGCATAATAAGTAGGGGAAGGAGGTCATGGCCAGCCAGAATTATGAAGATTAAAATTTTGATTGAAAACAAAAGATCATCTGTGCGCTTTCTGTTTGGCAACTAGTTCTGTGTCCACATTCCCATTTCTGGAAGTACTAAACATAGTAACAGCAATCACAGCCAGCATTTCTCAGGCATTTCTGCTCTGTGCTGCAGACGCTGCAGACTGTTCCAAAGGCTTCACTCTGATGAAGTCACTAAATCTTCATTTCAACCCTGAGAGGGAGCAAAGACGACCTGTCTCAGTGGCAGAGAAAGAACTTGAATCCAGAATGTCTGGCTTCAGAACCCAAACTTAACTTCTTTCAACTAAAGTACTAGACTGACATATGTGATCATTTACACAATTTTCCTGGTAGATGTCAAACTCAAATTCCGCATTGTCTTATTTGGAGAAGAAAGTTTGAATGAATACCCTTCCATACTCCTGGATGCCCTTTGATACCGAAATGCAGGAAATGCTGCACGTGAGCAATATCCTCTATCATACGTGTTCCCAGTAAGCCACGGTGCATTTTGACACACCTTTAATCTTCACAGCTTGCAGGCACTGAGAATCTCTCCAGACCATAGATCAAGCTGCTTTCATTTTCAGTTCCTATAACAAACACTAGACAACAAAAATTAATACCCTAACTGAATTCCTTCTTTGTTAGAACTTTAAAAGCAAAATGTTTAAAACATAAAAGCGAGGTGAATTACAGAAATACTTTAAGGGTGCGCTTGTGCACTGAGAGGCAGCTGCCACTATGACCAAGAACATGCTGTTAAAGATACTTATACTTTTGTTCATGGATGCTATGGCTCTTGTGCATTTTAGCTGATTAATTAGGTGTTCATTGGCAGGGTCAGACCTAAACAGAGACGTGTGGAATGTCAGCATGACTGGAAATAGACCAAAACCCACTGTAACACGGCCAGACAAAACTTTCTCCCTGCTCTGGCTGTTCAGGGTGTCAGGCAGATTACTCCAATGGTTCAGCTGAATATTTTTGGCAAGAATGTGAAATGGAAACCCCAGTTTGGGGAGGAGGGAGGAAGGCTGGCAGGAAAATGCTTTTATAAAGGATGATCTACTGGACCATCTGTGTGTCTGGAGGTATTTAAGGGTTTTATTTTGACTTCAACATCTGACATCATGATTTTTAAAGAGAAGTGGAAACAGACATATTATTAGTTATTTAAAACTCTGCTGCAGTCCACATATCAATTTAATCCTCTTAACTCTAGAATGAATCCCCCGAACAGTTTATTAGACTCCTTTGATTCTAAAAGGCAAAAATCCCACGTGTCAGCTATCATGGTCACGTCCGTTTTTTCTTCTACAGTAAACTATCTGTTCCACAGCACAGTTACTAAAAGCTAGTATTAATTCAGTATGGAAAGTGCAACCTTGAAAGATACAAAAGATATATTTTGGTCCATTTCAACCTCTACCCTTTAGGCTATAAAGGGAAACAGAAAGACTAAAATTTTTGTTAATGGCTTACTTACATTTCAGTTTATAACACCACACATTCTCACAGTACAATGAAATGTCATGCACATTGTACAGGTCATCCGAAGCATTCACATTCGTTTTACATGTAGCCTTTGGTCAGAGTGGACAGTGTGTCTGCAGTAGCCTCCCACACCTCACACCGCAGTCCAGCATGGCAACAAAGGAGAACGCAGTCAGCATGCTACTGGTAGGACCGCCACCGACAGACAGCGAAGGCTACCTGTGCTCCCCATGTGCTGGTGATCGACGCACCGACAACCTCCAGGACGGGTGCCCTTCTGGTGTGCGTTTTACAATGACATGCAGAAAAGTGTGACTTTGTTTCCCAGATCACGCTGGTTCGTGAGGCCTGGGGAGCCCGGAGTGAACCCAGTGTAAGGACCACGCTCTGCCCTCTTACCGACACACACAACTGATAACAAAGTCACTTTGGTGACACTTGCAGGGAGAGGGTCTGTGCCACAAAATCTCCCAGCGGGAATTTCTCAATTATTAACTTCAATTAAAAAAAATCAAGGGCTGGAATCCCCATGACTAAGGGTAAGGATGAGGAAGACAAAATGTAAGCACGTACCAAAATAAACAGTGAGAAAGGCCGCCCTTCTCTGAGTTCAGGCTGAGGGGCCCCGTGTCAGAGGCCTCTGGGACCACTGCATCCCAAAGCGCCCCACTCCCACTCCCACCACTCACTGTTCCCGTAACTGGAGTTCCTTTCTTCACAGCACATGTCACCACCTGACACAGTTTAGGTCTATTGTTTATTGCCGGTGCCCCCAGCTGGGATGTATGGACAGAAGCCTATACCTATGCTTGAAACAGAGTAGGAATTCAATCATTGTTTGCTGAATTCATAAATGAATTAGTGGAGTCTCCCTCCCCTCATAAAAGTTAACTGAAAACATTTTACACCAGTATTTTTTATGGATAATGTACTGGTAATTGTGATTACAAATGTGAAGGACTTTTTTCATGCCTGCCTAAATTAAATGAGCAAGCAAATAAATAACTGGAAGACACTGTATCAAACCAGCAGTCCCAGGAAACAGCCCCCAGGCGAGCCAGCAATAGTTTGCTTTCCTTCTAGCCTTAGCCCTCAGCCAGAGGCCAAAGGAGCTACTAGACAATGGGAAACAGCAAATCAGATCAGTTTTTTTTCTGATCACGATTTTCAATCTTGGTTTTCATTCTACCAATTACCATTCTAAAGCTTTCTCCATGATTCAAAAAAATGGTTCCAGCATTTAAAAAACCCTTATCTTCTAGAAATACACCATCCCCACCCTTCCCCATCTCCAGGTGCCTCAGGTTGCTCCCTACCTGCGAGAGTACCCAGACTCATTTTGGGGAAGTCAGGGTTCCTCAGCTCTTCGGTGCTTGCAGACTTCATGACAGAATTGAGTGAAGATAGGGTGCTGATAAGCTGCGAGTTGAGAGAGCCAATCTGTGAGTGAGGTTCCCCAAAAGCTTCTGCCAGTTCACTATAGTTCTCAGCCAGCAGCGTCTGCTGTTCCGCCAGCAGCTTCTGGACGCGCTCAATGTAGTGATCCAAGCCAGTCATCATTGCAGACGGAGCCTGTGGCTGGAGGCTCTCCACGAGCTCTCCTACAGGATCATCCCCAACACCTACGCTCCTCCTGCTGGCTGGCAGCCCCACAGCCAGCTGGGGAGGCCCACAAGCTATGGTCCTCATTTTGAGACCAACCAGGTAGTTGTCATTAATATTTATCTGCCCCACACCTGACTCTTTGGTCTTCACAGCGGAAGGCCTGTCAAACCCAGAAGTGCCAGAAAGCACTGTTCCAACTGCGATGGACCGTGTCTTGGTGGAAGAATTGATGTCCTTGACACGGCCTTCTCCTATAGCCACCGTCCGCATTTCCACAGTCTCGGTGCTGGTCTGCTTGTCCAAAGTGCTGAGGGAAGTGTTGGTGCAGGATTCCGTAAGGGTGGCTGTCTCGGTGTTGGTGAACTGGGTCACTTGCTCCAAAGCTGTGCTGGTGTGCTGGCTTGTGGTCTGAGGCACTGCCATGACAGCAGCTTCCGCTTGGCCAACAGCGTCTGTGCTCACACTCCGAGAGATGCACTCCTTTGCAGAGCGGACAGTCACATCCACGGAACAATCTCCGCAACCAATGGATCGCACTTCTTTGAGATTCAGGTTGGTCTTGAGGAGGGTCAGGTCTTTCACAGACTCTTCCGTGTTGCTGCCTGTTTCACAGACGCTGATTTCCACACCCACGCTCTTATCGCACGTCTCCACAGACCTTCCAGTGCACTGGTCACGCATTTCCACCCTTTCTTTAACAATCCACCAATTCATGGGCAGCTCTGGCCCCACAACTTTATTCTCCCAACTGGGCTGGCAGGAGATGCCTAGGCTGCTTGTTTGCACAGAGGTCCCAACACATGAGTCAACTATGTCCACATGACTGCCAACCATTTGGTCTCTCGTCTGCACCACTGCCTCCACCATCTTGCTGAAAACAAGTGGCTGGGCCATCATGGCTTTGTCAACTTTTTTCCTCAATCCAGCCGCCTGCAGCTCTTGCTTGAGTTTAGTCATCTCTCGGTCATGGGTGGTTTCCTTAAGCTGTACTTCCAGGCGGTAGATCTTTTCCTTTAAGGCTTCTATAGTCTGCTGTTGCAGCTCAATTTCTTTGTCAGCTTCAGTAGTCACTCCAAGCATGGCCTCTGTCACACTGACCCCAGAACTCCTCATCTCAATGACTGTCCCTACAGCAGCATCCTTGAAGGACCTGGAGCCTCTGTGGTACATGACAATGTCATTCATGTTCTCGTTGGCACCCACAGCCACAGACCGGCACTCTCGGGGCCGACACTCCCCATTCTCCCTGAGCTCCAAGGAGGCCTCCGAGCTGCTGCCCTGGATCTTCTGCTCCAGGGCCTGCATGTCTGCTGTGAGCTGCCGGAACTCTTTTATCCTCTGCGTGCTCTGCTCTACGCTCTCTATCTCTTCTGCTTCATATTCAATGTATAACTCCCCGTCACCTCTCCGGACCCTGGAGAGCTCTTCCAGCTGGGACGTGTTCCCAGCACTGTAGGACCGCTTCCTCACGCCACAGGCATCGTTCTGAGATGCAGCTCTTTGGTTCTTCAGCTGTGAGGCCAACTGCCTTTTCTCCTCTTGCAAGACAGCGATCTTTACCTGGAGCACAGGTATGGTTCGTACCTGTTCCTCAAGCTCCTTCAGGCGTTTCAAGGCCATGGCCATCTGCTCCCGGATGTGCTGCAGGTGCATGGGGCTCACGTTGGTCACCGGAGTGGAGATCCCTGAGCTCAAGGGGCTGTGGCGGATAGAGCTCCCCATGGAAGAAGTGGTAGCAGCGGCTGGGGCATAGCTACTATAATCCCCGTTGCCTTGGTATCCATTCTGAAGCTGGTACATAGCAGTATTGTGATTTCCAGAACCCATAAAGGAGGAGAGAGAACCTGTGGAGCCCAGGCCTCCAAAACTGGCCAGCCTGGGCCTTCGGAGGTCACCTGGTGTCGCCTGCATGGTGATTCTCTCCTGTTCCAATCTCCTCCGGGTCTCCATCAGTGTCTTGGTGACATGAAGGTTGTGCTTTGGGAGTTGTGGTGAGGGTGGTGGTAGCTGTCGGCTCTCTGGGATGGTAAGAAAGGTGGGTGAGAGCTCCAGAGGGGCAGGTAGCCTTGGGATTGGAGTTGATGTAACTTGGCCTCTGGCTAGGAGAAAGCTCGGGCACTGCTTGTTGTCATCGCTATTGGAAGATGACAAAGATTCAGTGGAAGTCCATAGACCTTGCTGGCCAGGTGTGGCAGTGCTCTCTGGGTATGGCACAGATGGCTTCCGCCTCTTCTGAATGTTCAGTTTCTTGATGGTGTTTCCTTTCTGTATGTCATCCACGTATTTGAGGAAATCTAAGTCTAGCTGATAACCATAGGGAGTCTCCACAAAATAAGGATCTCTCTGTTCCTTGTCATGGTCCCCGTTTAGAACATCATCTGCTTTTCCTGAGGGAGACAGAGAAGATAATACTTTAATGCTATGTCATAGTGGCAAAAGCTAATAAATGTGTATGTTGCAGTATGGCCAGCTAATATGATTTGAGTTGACAGACCTATGTTCTAATCCTAGATTTACAACTTAAGAGTTGGATGAATGAGTTAATAAACCTTGGAGAATTTAACTTTCCCCCAGAGTAAAGTATGAAAATACAAGCATTTCACTCATGAAGTTGTTAAAAGAATGTAATGAGTTAAGGATTTTAAAGAGCCAAGCACATAACAAGCCCTTACTAAATACATTATTTTTATGTATTTATTTATTGTTTAAGCTCTCACATGAGGATATATTTACTGATTTGGAGTGGGGGGAGAGACATCAATATCAGAGAGAAACATTGATTCGTTGCCTCCTGTATGTGCTATGACCAGGGATCGAACCCACAACCTAGGTATATGCCCTGACCAGTAATTGAACCGCAACCTTTTGGTGTAGAGGACAATGCTGCAACCAACTGAGCCAACTGGCCAGGGCTAAATACCTTGTTTTTTTTTTTTTTTTAAAGAATGCATTAAACTATTTAAAAGCATTTTCTTTCTTTCTTTTTTTTAAATCCTCACCTGAGTTTGTTTTTTTCATTGCTTTTTAGAGAGAGAGGAAGGGAAAGAGAGAGAAGCATTGATATGGACAGAAACATCAACTGGTTGCCTCCCATATACACCCAGACCGGGAATTCTTATGTGCCTGGATCAAGGATTGAATCCACAACCTAGGCAGGAATCGAACCCTCAACCTTTTGGTTACCAGGTGACACTCCAACCAACCAGCTGAGCCATACCAGCCAGGGCTTAAAAACATTTCAAGTAGATAATTTCTTTTGTTGTCTACAGTCCCTTGATAGCAGTCATTGAGACCCCTATTTTATAAAGTGTACTCTGAGGCACAAAAAGTGAAAAACAAAACAAAAAACCTTAGAATAATTGGCCAAGTCAGTGCAGACTTAAGAGGTCTGTAACGTGAGTTTGGCCACCTAGTGCAGATTATGCAGTAGGTGGTCAAAGGGGTCTCTAAATGGTGGCCAAGGGGTGCCAGTGCCTGATCACCTCAAGATCACAGCTGGCTCCCACTTTTCCCTTCCCGAGAACGAGAAAGCTGGGACACAGGACGTTGAGTGATTAACTCCAGCAGCAGGGGTGTGAGAACAGAGGACAAATTTCAACTCTACTTTGTGTCTTCCAGTTAAAAACAACAACAACAACAACAACAAAAAAAAAAAAAAAACCCTGTGCCAACAAGAGGAAAAGTTTTCTCCACTTTGACCTCTTTTGGATAAAACATTCACTATCCCAAGAATACCTTGTTTCGTAGCTGTGCTGTATGCAAACAGATGCAAAGGAGAATGGAAATAGGGGCAAACCTCTATCCAAACCCTGGATCATGTGGTATTTGGTAAATGCTACTTCTGTCTAAACCAAACATTTAGAAAAGGAAACACAAGAACCTTTCAAGGCACAGACCCTGCTGCTGACCTAAGCTATGCATTTCAAACTGAAAAGCAAGACCATTTTTGTCGGTTTAAATTGTAGGATAAAATAATGTGTTTCCCTAGAATCACAATGAGAGCTCTGCATTTTTAGAGCTATGGAAAGGACCCAAAAGTGATGAGTGAAAACACAGGTCTTGGGTATAAAACCCCACCTGATGGCTGTCAAGGTCCAAGTAATTCCAGCAATTTGGGCTGCCAGCCGGCCCTTCCCAGCCGCAACACCGCTGCACGTTTATACCTGATAACGTGAAAGCTCTCAGTAAACCTTTGCCTCCGTTAGCCCTCATTCCCTTGAAATGTTGGAAAGAAAAGCACAAAAGAAGACTGCCACGCGGAGGAGCAAAAAGGTGTGTGTATTCTTCATGTCCTGCTTGAAAACGTTATTAGATTGTTGCATGCAGCTGCTGGAATTCAGGCACTAGATTTCAGTTCTACAACACGTGGGGAAAGATTTCTCTTTGAAGAGGGGCACACAGCACCCATCATTTTTTAGCCAAAGGAAGGGCAAGCTGAGGAAGAGAGCCTGCGCCTGGAAATCTGGGCTCAGGCTAGTAGACCGCGCCTTCCTGTCTCTCCCTTTTTTTAACACCACATGGAGGACACAGCCACTCCAAATATGCGGCCAGACTTGTTTCTAGCGCTCTCTGAAATTCCACAAAGAGAAACTGCAGGCTCGGGTGTCAGACAGCGACAGACAGATCTCACCGACACCACCAGCGGAGATTCTAAATCAGGCAGCTCCGGACCCTGCGGGGCCGTGGCTCCCGCTGCTCCCCTGGGCCACGGGGACGAGGCCCCGGGCTCCGGCCCGCCCGTCCTCCCGCTAGCTCGCGGGCTCTCCGCATACCTACCAGGCGTCCGCTGCGCTCCCCGCCGGCCTGCCCCGCGGGACCGCACGCCAGGCTCTGCCGCTCGGATGCTCAGGCTCTTCACCCCATAAGGAAAGGAGGTTCAACATTCGTATAAACTGAGCCGCACCACGCGCAAATACCATAGGCCGAGTGCTCACCAATGAAGTCTCCCTCCGCCTTCGGTGACACCACCCCCAGCACACTCAGCTGTTCGGCATTCCCTGCTTTCTTAAAGAAAACAGGAAATCGGGATCTTTTGAAAATGTGTGCGCTTCGTTCCAGCGCTGCTGCAAGTAAAAATCAAGCCAGCAATTTAACCATGTCCACAGAGGAGCTCTGTCTGCTGGCCCAGTCACTTCTTCATGAAAGAGTTTGTGTTTTCGTGTGGAAACTAAGCAGCCTCAGCCCTCAGTCACCTGAGCACGGGCAGGCACAATTGGCCCCACTGTTCTCTGCAGGTTCTCAAAGTCCCCAGCAGCACCCAGTGGTTCCAGAGCACTGAGGGACCCTTCTCAGCATTTGGCTCTTAACCAGTGACAGGCAGCTATCCTTTCATATGACTCTCAACTCAGCTTTTGCTATTGGCGACAGTTTCTTTCAAAAGAAATTTTGAACATCTCTTTTCAGTTACTAAAGTAGTACACATTTCTTAAAAAATAAAAAAGTCACGTAGAGACTATTTAAGCAAGAAAAAAGTCACTCATCTCACCATCTATGGCAACTGTTAATATTTCATTGTGACTCCTAGGCTTTTCTATTTCTTAACATGTTTACTTTTCCCACTTTGGCATTTTCAATTTTTATTATGAAAGGTTTTTAACCATTTTCCTCCAAAAAAAATTTCAAATACACTGCTTTAACATCAAGATTTAAAACACAATAAAATACATCACATTTTTCAGTAAATATTAACCATCACATATTATTTCTGCAGTTTACAAAAGGTACAGTCATGACAAATTATCTTTCACTTGATTCTGGACTCCTAAATTTGGGAGTCTGGTGGACATCAGAATTTTACCACGTTCAATGATTTGCTAGTTTTGGTTGAACCAGACTATGCTAAGGCTTTGTAATTCACCTAAAAAAGCAAGCTGTGTTCTCAAGGTGTGATTTCTACAAACAACCCTCCACAGTGTGGACTGTTCTCTGATTAAAGATATCCAGTGTCATTATTGCTTTTTGTATCTCTTGTTTCTACTGTACCATTGCGCACATCAACACAAATACGGCCCTGACAGGGCCCTGACGGATTTCCCAGCTTTCCATGTACATAGTCTTACCTCCTTAGGCTACACTACAACTATCTTGAGAAAAACAAAGTTCATATTAAAAACAGCCTTCATTGTTTCCCCTTTCCAACCATACATATCAGTTAACAAGATGCTGGGAACCAAGTAGATGTTTAAAAATATTTCCTGAAGTAATAACTGAATATATAGTATAACACGATGAACTTAAAAAAAAATCTTAATGCTCTACAGACAGTTGTTGCTTGCTGTCTATTAGTGTTACGGACAACTCCTGCATGATGCTGTTTCAGTGGTTATCTTTAGGTTGTGGAATCATGGGTGCTTTTAATGTTGATACTTATGTTTCATAAATTTCTATAACATAGGTATTTGTCTTTTCAAAACACATTTACAAGAAGTCACTGTTTGGAAAGCAAGAGAGATGAACTGAAAGAAACTCCAAGGAAGTTCAGTTGGAGGTGGATGAAGGAAGCAGCCGCGGCGGACAGCTAGATGTCCCGCCATATGTGCTATCCCATACTTCCACACTAGCGGAACCCCCATGTTTAGCTGGGCAAATATACAGACTATATTTATGTAGCCTCCAGTACTGTTAGTATGGCCATAAGCAGAAATGTCACATGGCAACCACCAGAACCTCCCTTAAAAGACACAGGAATAGGTCTATGACCTTTCTTCTTTGATCCTTCCTCCACCCTGCTACCTGGAATGCAGATGTGATGACTGGAAATTTAGCTGCTATCTTGGACCATGAGTTCACACATGGGTTTAGAGGAACAATGTGCTAGATGGAACCTGGGTCTCTAAGATCTTTGTGGATCAAAGCTGCTATGCTACTTCAGGAAAATTTACCTCTTTAATTTTATGTGAAAGAGTAACTTCTATTTTGTGTAGCTATTGTATGGGTCTCTGTTACTTGGAGTTAAAATGAACTCCATGTCTCCACTCCCCCACAAAAGAAAAAAAAAAAAAAAAGAAAAGAAAAAATACCAGATTGTGAAAAAAAGAAAAATAATAAACTGGGGCAATGTTACAATAAAACTTTTTTTAATTACAAAGTTTGATTAATTCAACAATAATTATAGAAGTGTAAAAAACCCCAACAGTATAAAAAATGTCTAAGTGGGTGATAAGGAAGCTCTTAACTTACTAAAAGCCATTTTTTTGGACCAACAGAGCTGCGCCTGCTCATACACAGTCAGAAACCACCAGCTCTGTCTGCAGCCAGAATCCTGAAAGTAACAGCTTCCCACTAAACCTTCTGGAATCAGAGGGCTGCCCCTGGTGTTTACAAGAATTTTTTGAATGTCTGGAAATCCAGTGGTGGAGACTGTGCCTGGCACCACCTCTACCTTCATTATATAGCATTTACTGAAAGCTTAATTGGGTGCAGAAAATGGTCCTATTCAGTAGAAAGAGTAGGAGGAAGGATTTATAAGAAATAAAATGAGGTACCGTCTAGCTGGGAGATAAATGCCAAACACCTTAAACATAACACTAATTGAGATCAGTTACAAAGGCACATTATCAACAAGAACAATGTGATAGTATGTGAACGAGTGATCAAAACATAATTGAGTTAACCAGGACATGCGTTCTGAAGACCAGGTAAGTAAGTGATGACAGAAAAAGGGAAAGAGAGGTAAGCGGTGGAGAAGAGCCAGAGCACAGGCTGTTGGTGCCGCTCTGAGAAACAGGCAGAAGAGAGGGGGTGGCTGATAGAGCAGAGGCCACCAGATCTGGGTCCTGGACCAGGGGAATTCGGTCCACTTAGTCACCGTTACAGCAGTGCACACCCAGCCTGTGCTGGGGACTAAAAGGCCTCCATGAAGATCGTCTTGATAACTGTGCAGGTTAGACTGAGGTAAGTGAAGAGATTAAACACAAGTTAAAATGTTATAATACCCAAGTATGAAATGAGGACCAAAATAATTTTATTTATGCATTCAACTTATATTTATAATCACTGTTGATAAAAAAGCATTCTTAGTCATCTTCCCCTCCTGCATCTCGTTCTCTCTCTCTTTACCAGGCACTGTTCTAGGAGCTGGAGACACAGCATGAACCAAATGGGCTATGTCACCACTCGCACGAGGCTGGCATCTGGTGAGGGGTGTGGTGCATGGGAAAAAGACACTCTAACACAATGCAAGGCAGAAGTGAAGCACAGAGGTACACTCACCAGAATCTATACCAGTGTGTCCAAGTAAGTGGATTGGCTGCTAACAGTGGGCCACATGGCCTCTGGGGATCGGCCTCATCGAAATGACCGCTCCTAGACACAAGGGTCTCAGAGTCCCTCTTGCCCCTTCTTTCTCCCAGCCCAGTTTCTACAGTTTGAATTTGGGGTAACCAAACACCCAATGTGGCAGTACCAACTAGAGACAACTCCTGATGTACAGACCAAATTCCCATGTGTGCAGAAAGAAGTGGAAATCAACAAACTGATGGCAATTCTATTCTTTATTCATATATTTACCACCTGGTAAAACTTGCTGTACCTGTGAGAACAGCTGAGTTTACAGACTCAAGAACAATGTGAAATGTTCTTGCAATTTTTTTTTACAGTAACAAAGTGAAATGGAGATATGAATATTTCAAAAGTCCTATCATTTAAGTTCATAAAGTATTACATGATTTTAATTTTTCAAGCAAACTAAGCTTACTGTCCAAACAATATACAAAAACTAATGCACTCACTGGTAGGCAAAAGATTACACAGGCAGTGGAAACTGGTCAGAGTACTAACCTGCTAGTAGGAGTCACACCTGCCCCCCCACACACCCCGCCCCCTGCCCCCACATCTGACAAAGTTTGGAGACATTTCTGGATGTCACAACTAGAAGGGGGCTGCTACTGACATCTAGTGGGCAGAGGCCAGAGATGCTGCTGTGAACAGCCCACAATGAGAAGGGCAGTGTCCCCTCCCCTCCGCCCATGAATTACCCAGTCTGAAATGCCTCAGCTGAGAATGCCCACACTCAAGACAGTGAGCAGAGTAAGAAAATTCACATACAGCAATCAAGAATTTGACCACGTAAGTTGTGGACTTCAGGTCTTCCACTCTCCATGGGATCAGAACATCACACTCAAGTGACAGGGTGATAAAAATGCCACTTCCTGAGTAAGAAAACCCTAAATGCTTTCTACACACTCTACCACAATGAGCCATTCTTTAATATGAGCAGAAACACTGCACGTTTCTGGAATAATGTATCCTGGTGGACTTTCAAATGGACAAGACTTTGTTATTACTATTTGATCTATTAATTAGGATACAATGACTTCTTTGTGCTGGCTTCACTGCTGCACATTCTAGGCCCAATTACTACTGACTACTGGCGCCAGGAAAAATCATAACACCCATGTGCCGCAACTTCCACACACCTGTTACGTGTTTTTTTCTTCACCAGATATTCTACCTGACTGTCAAAATTGCAGACTTTTTCTAAACCCCCGTCCGTGTAGTGTCCTCTCACAAAAAGCAAGAGGACTTGGCTTAAAGAGCTGAGTCAGTCCCTGGGAATCACATAATTAACACAGGTCATAAATATCACCATATTTAAAATCAGCAGAGTGCAAGAAGCATCCTGCTGTTCGAAACAGTCAGAACAATTCCAAATCAGCTAAGGCTAAGAAGCAGGGGAGAAAAAAACCGTAGGATGAGCTGGGTGAGAAAAGTAAGTTCCCACGGAGTTAATTACTCACAGCATGAAAGTAACCGAGTTAGCAAATAGCAAATCAACTTTTGTAGACACGGACCAGTGGGATAGAGAAGACAGAGGGCGGAACAGGTCCCTGTGAACTGGTTCAACAGGAAAGTTCCTCTGACGGCACTGTTAGCATTAAGAGTTTTAGACTCAAGGAGCTTCCTTGTGCCAAATCTACCTGAGAATCACAATTTGTTTGAGAACACATAATAAAAAGGATAACCATGTAAGTGTTCCTCCTTGTGCTTTAAAATAACACATGGCAGGTGAGATTTTTCTCTAGCTCTTTCATGTACCAAAAAGGACTTTTAAACCTGCTCTCCACGCTACCCAGCCAACAGACCCATCCCAGTCATTCATGCCAACAATGAGCACCTACTGGGTGTGAAGGCCTGCCCTGTGAAGCTGTGTCCCTATTCCATGGAGTTTATACTACCTACCCAATTTCACCTGGACCTCTTGTCAGGTTGCAGGTGTTTCAAACAGCTACCTAAATGCTTTGTTAAAAAAAAAAAAAAAAAAAAAGACAGCAGTAAGGGAAGCAAAAGCGGATGTTCACAGGAAATGCCGGGCCAGTTGACAGGTCACACAATACAGAACTGCAGGGTTTGCTTATATGGCTAAGTTATACATCGTTTCTCCTATCTGTACCTCTTCATAACTCCATGTAGCTCCTCCCCCTAAGTCTTTAGATTTCCTCTCACAGCTGATCGTATCTCTGCTTCTTTAACCTGTCTCCACAGACCTGAACCTGCGCACTTTCCCTACCCCTCTGCTGTCACCACATCCCAAGGCTACCTATTCCCACACCCCACAGAGGGAATGCTGACCCTCTGCGGGAAGGGAAGAAGCAAGCATCAGAGTGCAAGGTGGTTTTATTCTTTCATTCAGCAAATATTTATTAAGTACCCACCATGTGCCAAACACTGCTAGGAGGTAGGCAAATGGGACACAGAGCCCGCCTGGACAAACTTGCGAACTACAGGAGGAGGAAGGCAAGTGGTTGCAGAAATAAGTAACAACTGTGATAAAGTGCTGTGAAAGCAAAACACAGGAGGTATGCTAGAACGGAGCGGGGACCCCAGCTGGCACAGGGAGTCTCCTGCCGGTGCTGTATTTTAGGAATCCAGGGAGCAAAGTGTGTGTGGGGGGTGTTTGGTGGGGAGATGGGTATAGAAGAAATTCTAGGCCGAGGAAACAGCATAACAAAACCTACCACTTTTAAGAACTGAAAAGGGGGCATTTCATGATAATAAGGAAAACCTAAGGTGATGCAGAGATGGGACAAAGTCCCCATCACGCAGGGCTCGAGTCAGGTTTTTGGTCCTCAAGCGCACTGCGTAGCTATTGAAGGGCTGTTTAGCAAGGGAGTGAAATGATCACATTTGCATTTTAATAAAACTACTCGGGCTGTGTGCTGGAGTATGTATTAAAATTCTTTTTAGTGCCCTCCATTTGGTTTTCCATGAGTAGTTCAAGTCCCCATGAGTTTTCTCTAGGTATCACAAATTTCCCTGCATCATGTGAGTTTTATATACGATAGCCATAGAGTTAAAACCACCAGAAGGGAAGTAGAGCCTGACTAAATCTGGGACACCCTGTAGTCTACACCTTCCCCAGAATACTGAAGAGGAAACTGAGAAGCCCTGACCCATCTGAGCTTCTCAGGGCTGAGCTGGAGGCCAGAAGCAGGCCTTTGGATTTGTCCTTTTGGGGCTCTGTCCAGGACTCCTTCCTGCTAATAAAAACAAAATACTTTTATTTAAACCAATGGATGACTCACTGCAGAGAAAAATGCTGAGATTTCCTCTTCTGAAGGGCATTAAAGTATAATAAATCTAACCAGGAAGGGACAAGTGTGGCACGAGTGAGGGCAGGAGGAAAGACAAGGCGGCGTTTCAGGGAACGCAGGCTCTGATTTAGCACATTGCGAGGCAGAGCGCAAACTTGCTCCGTATTGGAAACCAGGAAGGGAGTAGCAGGGACTGAAGACATCTGTGCAGCAGAGACAGCATTGATCCAGGCCGCCAGCAAGCATCTCTCGCAGGAAGGAGAGAAAGATGGGCAGGATGCTACTGCCAACCCTTAGTGCTCCTGGCCCCGGTCCTTCCTTCTCTACCCACACCTGGCCAGGGGCTGAGTCACCCAACAGGGAAGGCTAAAGACAGAGGGCCGGGTCTGGGGGAATGTAAACAATATACTCAGAACAGTAGAATAAAGTGTGTAGAATAAAGACTTCTACGCACTAGGTGGTCTCTGACAATCTGAATTTCAGGTCGGCTTGCCTTTAGAGTCACCGACAAGGATCTTGCTGCAGGTGACCCTGATTGCCTGAGGTGCATACTTGATCCAGAACTCAGATAACACACGGTGCCTACCAGCTGTTATTCTCAACTGTCATGCACACATCACAGCAGGGGGTGTGCGAGAGGCAACCACACATTGATGCTTCTCTTTGTCTCTTTCTCCTTCCCTTCTCCTTTCTCTATAAATAAATAAATCTTAAAAAAAACAAAAACAAAAACAGGAGTCTAGTTGGCTCAGAAACTCTCTTTGGGGCTCTCACTGTTCAAATCTGGGATAATCTGAGCATTGACCTAATATTAATGATAGTAACAGATTACAATCCAGTGAGTAAAGTAGGTATCTTGAATCTATAATGTTACAGAAAAGACAGTAATGTGCCTGCCAGTTAATAAATAAAGGAATTATGGAGAGAAAAATCACCATGTAACGACCAGTAAAACAGTGGCTGATTCATGCAGGAGTCATCAATGGACGCTAAGGCTAGTGGGGAGAGACTTCCTGTTTAGGAAGAGGATATTGGTGTGGCCTCGGAATACCTCCCCTGTCAATCACAAAGGGAAGCAGGGTGACTCCACCGTGTAGAGAGCTGACAGATAACCACCTGGACCAGGTGAGCAAGGCTAACCTCACGTGCCCCTGAGGTTGTGCTCTGAGAAGAGCCCAGCCTCATTTCTGTGGTATCCCTGCCTGGAAGGCATGGCCTGAGTCTGGAAATGTTGATGGGTGCTGCCTGAGACACTGCAGGCCTGGATGGCAGAGGCCAAGAACTGTTCCCACAGCGGGAGATTAGAGACACAGGACAAACAAAACGCATCGCACGCACGCATACACACACAGACGCACACCCAGATGCAGAAACGACAGACAGACATGGCAAATGTTAACCACGGGGGCATCTGAATCTGGGTGAGGGAGGTGTGAGAGTTCCTTCACAAACTTCCTCTAAATTGTTTCAAATTATTTCAAAACAAATTTTATACAAACACACACATATACATACATACATACAGGGTTGGGCAACAGAAGGTTTATAGTTGTGAGTCATGAAAGTTTATTCTTGATCATTTATTAATTACAGTATTACTTCTTATTCTTATTTCATTATGATTTATTTTCAAGGTGATGATGGCTGGTAATTTAACCTACTTTTGCCCACCTGTGTGTGTGTGTGTGTACACACATATACACATATAATAATACACACATACACATATCAATATATGTCACTGCATATCCCGTTAGCTACTGAAAGACTGTGTCTGATGTCTATGCGGCTGAGAAACTCTCTCTGGAGCTCTCACTGTTCCAATCTGGGATAGTCTGAACACCAAAACAACAATTTTAATTGTTGTGTGTGTGTATACATCCACATGAACAACTGTATACCTACTTTTGCCCCAGCCTGCATATAAACCCCCTCCGCTCATGTCCTCGGTGTCTCTGCCAGTGTGCCACTGTCGCTCACATGTAAATAAAGCAGTTTTTTTTTTTTTTTAAACCGGGGCTGATGTCTCTGCTCTCCTGTAGGACATATTCTTTGAGGAATTTTACATTTGTTTGAGGTTTCCCTGGAAAGTTGTAGTGCTTCTCAATTGTTAATCTTGCAGATTGATGTGCCAGTGATGCAGGGTGCAGCCAGGAGGGGGGCCCCCAAAATAGGGATTTGGAATGGGGCCCAGAACTCAGGGTATCCAGGGAATATTAGAGGGACATATAAGATGTCCTCATCCCTTCCCCCACAGGTATGAGTTGGGGGAAGGGACACATGGAGCAGGGACATGAAGAGCTGCTAATCCATGGCATGGTCCTTTAACATATCTATAGCCTTTGGCTGGTAGCTTAGGTGTGTTAAATAGCTGTGACCATGCTCTGAGCCAGAGAGATGGAAAGGACTCCTCCCAAGACGTGACTGGGGGAGGAACCTCAAGTCACAGCGCCTGCGTGGGAGCTTGGAGAAGATTGGCTCCAGAAAATGGGACACACCTGCCCAGACTCATGATGGCATCCCAAAATACTTGGAATATACAGGAACGCTGGCAGGTGTAACTGATTGTAGGAGGAGTTGGAAATGGGGGTACAGATGAGATTTGGCGCCGGGATTTAAACGGATGCGGCAGCCATTGAGAGAGAATCCACGTGCTTTCCCAAGAGTTAGGACCCTCACAACCCTGTGAGGGAAAATCACCATGTGGCTTTAGTGGAGAATTGCCACGTGGCTTTTCCAGAGTGGGGACCCCTTCCCCACAGCTTTGGTAGAAGAAGGACCATGCGGCTTTGGGGTGCTCCCTTTGGTTGCGTGGCCTGGGAACAAGAGAGACTTTGCCTGGA
Source organism: Anoura caudifer (assembly GCA_004027475.1). Classification (NCBI taxonomy): domain Eukaryota; kingdom Metazoa; phylum Chordata; class Mammalia; order Chiroptera; family Phyllostomidae; genus Anoura; species Anoura caudifer. Next base: position 130,548 of record PVKU01002415.1, read on the forward strand.
AGAAGGGTGCAAGGACTCTTGCCAGTAGGCCATGAGAAGGTGCCACATGGCTTTGGATTAATTAGAGATCCTGCCTGGACAACGACACAGCTGACGGTGTCAAGAGCCTGGATCCCGGACGTGTGCTTCTCTTCCTTGCAAGTACGGTACCCTGAATTAGGGCAGAGGGAGATAGGAAGCACTGTGGGCGTCTGTGGGTATCCTAAAGGACTTTGATATTTTAATGAAGTTAAGTTGCTACTTTAACTCTGTATAGCATTAAATAAACATTTCCTTTCCTTTTCACAAATCTCTGGCTTTGAGAGGCATCTTTCCATAAGGCGGCTGACAATAATGGACCTTCTGTTTGCTCTGTAACACCAGGAGCCCCATTAAAGAGAAAATGAAGTCTAACATCCTTTCTGTGGCATTAAAAGTCTTAAACAATTTAGCTACAATCCAGCACTTCCCAGTTTCCTCCTCACCCTGAACCTCAACCCCCAGGAGCAACTTTCAAGCCTGTCTGCCTTTGCCCATTCTGTCTCCTCTACTGGCGCACACACGCCCTTCCCTCACCTCTTCCATCTGTCAGAATTAGCTGTATCAGCCGTAAGGGCCCAACCCAAATATCCCAACCTTTGTAAAGTCTTCACTTACCTGCAACCGCCCTGTCCTGGGAAGAACTGGTCCCCTTCTTCCCTCCACGTTCCTAAAACACGGCCTACACTTACTGACATGTGTTACATAGTTAGTAGGCACAGAATTGCCTTCCCCTAACATCTTGGGGGGCAGGAACCAAATCATATTTTTTTCTGTCCCTCAGTGCACAGCATGGTGCTTGGCATGCAGCATATTCAATATTTTTTGAAATGAAAAACCCCATATACCAATTAATAAGTACAGTGGTGAAATAGATGTAATGACTAAAATCAGGCACTCTAGGGCTGCACTGCCCGAGTTTGAATCCTGGCTTTGCCACTTTCCAGCTGCTGTCAAGAGAGATTCTATCCCAATTTGGAAAAATAATGACCTGCTTCACAGTGTGGCTGTGAACCCCTGAGAACAATGCCTATTATCTGCCATTATTGAAGCATCCTCTGTAGTTTGATAAAACATAGAGCCCTGGCATCCCAGACATGATCCAGAGCTCCTCTCCTCCACCCTGCCTGTCCCCTGCTTCCCACCTCTAGTGTTTTAGTTTGCTAAAATCTTGAGGTCTAAATTGGTTTCTGCTTCCCAGAGTGGTTGAGGGAGATGCTGGCTGGGCCCTGCAGGAGAACGGGCCTGTGTACCTGCGTACACCCCAGGGCTCAGTGACAGTGGGGTGTTGGTGCCGGTTAGGTGCCGAGGGAGCCCTATGCCAGTATCCATTATGCAGAGGAAGGAGGTAAAATAAAACAAAGCAAAAGTAGCCAAACATCCTCCACCCTTTAAAACTATATTATGGCCAAGTTAAAATGTTTCATTCTCACAATAAGAGGACAAAGGTACACAGTGGTTACTCTGAACAACCTCGTTCATGTACCTCTGCCAAAGTCACGAGAGTAAAGCACTCTTTGACACACTGTGCAGAGATGCACGCTTCAGATGCACCGAACACCTTCCTGTGCAGTCACTCGGAATGGCTTGCCCAAATTGGGGGGAGGTATAATTCTTCTCATAACACAAGAGCAGGAGCTATAACTATGTCCTACTTCACAGACACACAATGAGCTGTAGGGATCTGGAATTGCTTGACGCAGCAACAAGGTTTGTATGCATGAAATGAGGGGGTTGGTGGGACTCAGTGATTTCTAAAGGTTGCTTCTAGCCTCTGACTCTTGGACTGTATGTTACCCAAAATTTCACAACATTGCATGCTACGTGAGCAAGTGAAGAAGGAAGTTAATTGCAGAAGCTGTCAGGCCAGATGTTCAGGAGGGCAGAGCCTGTGACCTTGCCCTCTTCCCATGTCATTTGGCAGCACCTTTCCAGTTAGTTGCGCCACTATGACTGGCACCACCTCACGGTCCCCAAGTGCAGCTTCCCTTTGCTGTATCATCAGTTCTACTCTGGGCATGTCTCAAGAGTCCAGAAGCAAGCTGTAGGTGAGCAGTCGAGAAGGAAGAAAGTGGGAAGGGTTATTGTTCCTGGGAATGGAAGGGGCTATGCCTTCATAGAGGGTGCACTGTATTAAGGAGACCCTTGACATTACAGAGGACTTGAAGTTCACACAATGGCCCGCTTCTCCAGTGTTCGGTGTCAGCCACAGGGTGCAGTGACTCTTTACCCCAAGTCTGTCTGAAATGGCCAGGATGCCCCAGGCTCTTCAGTACTTGCCCCTCACCAGCTGAGGCAGAGCAGTTCCCCCATGCCCACTGTGTCTAATTTTAAAAATTGTTGCTGAGATATAGCCTATGTTTTCATGCATGCACATGAGAGAACTAGCTTGTGAACTAAATGCTGTTCTCCAAACTTTCTTCAAAAATAATGTGCTGCTCTGAGCATAAATAGGAAAATGTGCCAGTTCAAAGGGCAGCTTTGTGAAAAGCTGAGGAGGAGCATAAACGGGACTTTGGGACAGGAAAGGCTTTTCTAACACAACAGAAGAAAAATTTGTGGGGGGTGTGGAGGGAGGCTGAAGTAATTTTATGATTCCTAGCCCTTATTTTGCTTTATAGTGTTTATTTAAGAAAAAGAAACCAGCTTTCAAGCACACTGAGCAGTCCCTCATTAGAAAAACTGAGCTGAAAACGAATGACCAAAAATGGATTTAGCAACAGAAAAGGAAATTCTGGAATTTAATTAAACCACAAACTCAAAAACTCAAACGCCAGTGTATACGTACAACTCCTATAACAATGATGTCTCTATGTTGAAGCCACAGCTAAAGCTGGAATTTTCACTGAACCGAAAATCAAGTACTGAATTATCCTTTCCAACTCGTAATAAAAGCCAGTATTTTACATAACATGCACAGCTTTAGTTTATATTTTACCAACCCCCACCTGGAACGTCACTCTATCCTCTATTTTTCTTCTTTGGGGCTTTCTTACTTACCCACCCAGAAACAAAATAACTGTGATTTTCAGCAAGCAGGAAGCCAAGTCTCAGGCATACTTCCTCGGCTTTAAAGGGACTACACACAGGAGCAGGCAAAGAGCCCAGGAGCTGCTGCAGAGAATTTATTTATACCCATTTGGAATTTCCTGACCAACTAGCAGCCTGCTGGCCACGGGGTTTAATCCCAGGACTCGCAGCGTCAGTGAGACAGCAAAAACCACCAAGGAATGAAACTGCCAGTGAGGATCTTAAAAAACATGAGGTGAAGACAGACCTCTCCCATGTCCCCTCTGACTTTTCAAACTACACTACAAGAAAGGCAAACCTAGAAATACTGCTGTAAACCAGCTAATTCTAGGAAGACTTAGAAAGGTAGCAAATGTTGTCTTATTCTTCCCGCTGATTTATTCCCTCCCCCCAAACCCTCGAGGGCTGAGAAAGGCTCACTGTTATAATTTGAGCTCTAACTCGGCAGCCCTCTTATGAAGGAAATGATTCAGTGTTATGCTGAACCCAGGATGGGCTGAAGGCAAATGGTTCCTTTTCTTGGTGTTTTTTAGTGTATTCTTATTTAATGCAACATGCAATTTGAAGGCTAAAAACACTCCCATTTATAAACCACAGACCCAAACTTTTCTCTCTCCCTCCCCCTTTTTAAAAATATTCCCTTACACATTTTACCCAAATTAGGTCATGTGACTTTCTAAGACACAGAATTAGTTCCCAAACAAATGCATTCTGTTTTAGGGTGATAATACCTTTGAGCACACTTTTGTTTCTGTGTAAAAAAAATTAATAAGACTGATATGTCCCTCTGATGATTTCAGTTCATCACCTTTAAAAAAAGTAAGAAAGAGAAAGAAAAAGTTTCTTTTAAACCATTCATCACCTATACCTAAATTCACTGGGTAAATGTGAATCTAGAGGAACAAGATTTACTTAACTTTCTCTACAGGACAAACAAGCAAAGCCAGTTCCAAACAATAAAGCGGAGATTAACAAAGATTAGGGATGACTCTAAATGGCCGGCTTTGTAAAGTTCAAAACAGGGGACAGCTATGCAGAGAGAGACAAAGTTTACAAAAATCCACTGGATTTGCCTAGTGTGACTGGCTGATTTTAGTGTCTGCACCCCTACCCGCCCCCCAGCCCCCCCCGCCCCAGTCACTCCATTTATCTTCTCATTCCATTCTCCCAGTAGACATCTGGTGGCCGGATACCTTAAGTTATTATCTTTGGGACAGACATTTTTCTGTGTAAAACTACAAAGATTAAACTTTTTAAAGATGATGTGGGACTCATTTAGGTTTGTTTTACACCAAACAAATAAAACTGATTCAAAGGGAAATAACAAACTAAGAACAAAGAGCCAGATGCTTTGAAATATAGGGTCCAAAGAATTCCAGATTATTTTACCCAGTAACATCAACATTAGAGATTTGAGTTAGGCCTATTTTTATCTTTTGGGGGAGACTTAAAAAAAAAAAACTTTACTGAGATATATTTTTCTAAAAAAGATTTTATTTACTTATTTTTAGACAGAGGGGAAAGGAGGGAGAGAGAGGGAGAGAAACATCAATGTGTGGTTGCTTCTTGTATGCCCCTCACTGGGGACCCAGAATGCAACCTAGGCATGTGCCCTGACTGGGAATCGAACCAGCAACCCTTTGGTTTGCAGGCTGGCACTCAATCCACTGAGCTACACCAGCCAGGTGAGATATTTACATATCATAAAATTCACCCATTTTAAGTGTACAGTTTGATGAGTTTTAGTAAAGCTGTGCATCTGACACCATAATCCAGTTGCAGAAAACATCCATCATCCTTAAAATTCCTTTGAGCTTGTTTTATCATTTATTTTTAACAGAGAAATTTGCTCTTCTCTATTTTTGGGAAAATTCTGGTATTATTTAGTTACATTATTATACTCCATACTATGTATTAATATCAAAAGACTTGTTTTTAAGAATTAAACTGAGGGAAGCATGAGAATGTCATGTTTCTTAATCCTGCTAAGTTTTTATTTTATATTATATTGTGTTCTGTTAAGAATACAGCTTAATCCTATAAAGCAGTTGAAGGTAACTATCTTGTATGCATGCGTCTGTGAAGGAGAGGTCTAACAGAAAAAGTCATTGTGTGCCAATAAAAATCTAGGCCTTTTACGGAGAGGATGACAAAGGCTGGAATGGGAGGAGAATTAAAAAGAGGAGCTTATTCTGCTTGGAAACTGTCAGTCACTAAGGTTCCCACTGTAAAGCGAAAGACACACCTGTCTGCTTTTACTCCGTATACAAGAAGAAGCCAAATGGAGTCAGGGAGGATGAAGACGAACCCAAGGTTCTTCTTCTGCTAGATGGGGAGCGGGCAGAACGGTGACTTTCAGTGAGAAGGGCAATGGACTGGGGACAAAAGACCTGTGCTCCCAGGCTGGCTGAGCACCCTGACAGCCCTCCGCTGGATGGTGGCTGTGGAGTTCTGAGACTGCAGTCGAGCACATCTGACCCCCTTCTTCCTCGATGCTTACTTCACAGGGTCACGGCATCAGGACTTTTTCTCCAGAGGGCCTGAGTTAAATGGCGTGGGGACTGTAACAATGAATTACATTCTGAACATCTTAAGATGCATATATCCTGACATGCCCTGAAATTTACCTTCCTCCTCCCCCTCTTGATTTCTTTCTTTCTTCCTTTTTTTTAAAAAAGACACTTTCCCATTGCTTCTAGAGAGAGAAACATCGATGTGAGAGAGAAGCATTAATTGGTTGCCTCCCGTATGTGCCAGGACCATACAAGCCCCAGATGCGGGACAAAACCTGCAACCTATGTATGTGCCCTGAACGGGAATTGAAACTGCAGCCTTTCAGTAAGGGGACAATGCTCCAACCAATGGAGCCACACCAGCCAGGGCCCTGTCCTTGATTTCTTAACACCCCATCCAGTCTCAGAGACATAGCACAAATGCACCCAGGTTACCAGTCTCGCAACAGCCTCCTTGCCCCCATCCTTCTCCAGCATCCGCTGTGTAGAGTTCTTCTGGACCATACTGTTCCAAGTGTGTCATTACATACACGCACTCATTTACTCTTCACAACAACCCTCAGGTAGGTATGCTTACTGACAGTTCAAGCTGCAGTTCACGTCATCCATACTGCTACTCTGCTGCCACTGCCTACTCCACGGCTATACTGACACTACACAGCACTGAAAAGCCACACGCCAAGCACAGTCTTTCCTGTAGCCCTTAGAGGGCAAAGAAGGCTGGGGAAGGGGAATGGGGCGGATATTCCTGATGGGGGGGGGGGGCGCGGAGAGAAGGAACATGCTGTTTCAATGCTTTAGCTTGGACCATTCCTTTCCCTTCTGATGTACACCCCACACCAGGCCACCTCAGACAAAAGTCTTCCGGTTTGCAAGGACCAGCTATAATACCAGTTCTGTCTGAAGTCATCTCTTATCCTCCCAACCACCTCTTCCATCTAGGCTCTCAGAGCAGCTTCATTTTCCCTCTCTTCCATTTTGTACACACACCTTATACCTCTCCAAACTTACAGGAGCTTTGTCTTTTTCATCTCAACTAAAGCCCAGGACTCATTCAGTCAATTTGATTTTGAACAATTAAAGAGTTGTATGAAAATGTCATGGACTCTGAGCCCAGGTCCACATTTAACAGTGGAAGCAGGACACTGGCCCAGAGGGGTGAGGGGACTAACATCACCTTTGCTGTTCAAAGTAAAGGTGCCAAAGCTGGAACCTCCCAGGGCAAGCACCTCAATGCCACAGATTCTCAACACTGCCACACAATCCCACCGCCTGTGCCTACTTTTAAAAATGCTGAGTCACCGCCCCTCATCCCCACCCCAGTGAGTCAGAATCTCCTGGAGTGGGGCCAGAGGCATCAGCAATTTTAGAAGCTCCCCAAATGAGTCTAGGCCACGGCCTAGGGTGAGAACCTGGGCTTGAAAACAGCAAAATCTGCAACTCAAAATGTGTTCTTGCTTTAGGCTTCAAGGAAGCTGAGAGCCAAACTGGTGGTAGTCCTTCAGGTAAATCAAATATCAGGGTATGGGTCACAAGTTCAAATACCTTTCAAGTCCAGGCCAGTCCCTGAAAAGAGGGGGTCTGGAGGGGATGTGGGAGGCCAGAGTACTTGTCCTCTCCAGTGGGAGGTGGCCCGACGAAAAGCACACCCAGTGATGTGACAGATCTTTGAACTTTTCAAGAGAAGCTGAGACAGAAACAATAAAATATTTAAGAAAGAGAAGGAGAAGCTGAAGAAATTGGTATTTTTATATGAAATTACCTATTTTAAAAATTTTTGGCAATTAATTCAAAATAAAACAAAGCCTTGAGTTGGTTGAACAAAACACACCCCCAGGCTGCCGTGGGGCACCCGCCCACAAGGACTTCATGATCTTCATTTGAGATCCAATTTCATTCCTGTTCCTGTCCCTTTCCTTTCCCCACTTTCTAAGTGACCAACTTCTTTTCATTTTAAATTCCCAGAGTCTTTGCTGGAACAAACTATAACACAAATTAGAGAAACAATTTTAATTCTAGTGCATATTAACTTAATCTCTTATGTTTTAAATTTGGTTCTTTTACTACTAAGATGTCTCATTTAAAAAATAAGGACAAAGGCAAAAACCAAAGCAACAGCCCAGGATCCCTACCACCATTTCTTTCGCAGGTGAACTTGAAGTGCAAACCCCCTGCTGGTGCATATTCATCATAAAAAAGAACAGATTGAAAGCAGGATGCTCTATTACCACTTTTAAAGAGGGCCTGAGTTATTTCTGCTGCATTTGAGACTTCTCCCCAACCCCTACAGAATTCAAATGCCTTATCATGCTACTTTATTCACCTCTTCTCAGACTTGCAGTAGGGTGTGGCACCAAAAGCTGGGCATCCAAGGTGACCACAGGGAGAGAGAAAAGTGGGCGCAGTTCCTGTCCATGTCACCACCTGCCTCTCCACCCACATCCATCATAGCCCCAGGGGCTGACAGGACTTGCAGGGGATTACAGGGGCAGGTCCAGCAAGAGTTCCCAGCTCTTTCTTGTTCTGTTAGGTGTGTACAGTGTTGGGTGTTGGAAGAGCACTCTTCCTGTGCATGACTGGCTTAGAAGAATCTACTCCTAAAACTTAATGCTCGAGGTTTTTTCCAAGGAGAGGTCACAGTCAACATGAGGGTGTGGGCCCCAGTGGAGGTGTGCGATTCTGTTCAGGAAGGTGAAATTTGGGAGAGGATGCTAAAGATGATGGGGCTATCTTAAAAGGCCAGAAAAAAAAAAAACAAAAAAAACCTGTCTTTATTATACCTTAGTAAACAAAGTGCATTTCCCCCAACATATTTAAGCCTTAATATTGGAGCCACGATGGATTTACATACATTAGGCTTTCTTTTCAAGAGAAAGAAAGGGTTGCCCCAGGGTTATTACTTTCATCAAATTTAAACAAGAGACCATCATACAGTATGTTTTCACCCGAGATTTGAAGTCAACATTTCAAAAGCCAAATGACAAAAAGGATTGGAGTGAGAAGCCAAATAAGGGAATTAAAAGTTTAAATCAGATTACCACAAAGACTACAAAGCTGTAAATAGTGAGTGATAACAAGCAGAGTTTCCTCCCATCTAAAAGGGGTGCTCAGTCTGCAGAGACGGTCCCAGGTCCCAAGAAAACCGTGGGAGAGAAGGAAGGTAGACCGCCTGGCCACACTCTCACCTGAGACGTCACCAACTCAAGCTCTCACCCACATTTTCAACCACCCACCAAACCAGACTAGATAATAGGCCTGGGACCAAAGGCACCGACCACAGTTCCACCTCCTCTCTCTCTGGTTGCATGGCTAACAGGCACAGAAAAAAGAAAGAGGCCATGGGAGCTAGAGAGAACTTTCCAAATGGCCTGTGACAATACCCTCCCCGGACAACCACATTGTATCTGGTCACCTCTCCCTGAAACCCAAAGCATTTAACAGACAGTATCATGTTGAGCCTACGTGGAGCATGTGATGGAAAGCAGATACTACAACTTCCATTCAGTCAGAGGTAAGAGGAGGAAGGAAGCAAGTGTATGTGACAAAGTGGAAGCCACCTGTTCCTTCAGAAAAAATATCCAGAAGAGCAGGCTGGGAGAAAGCTCCAAAGGGCATAACAGTATAAAATTGGCAGCTGGCAAGGCTCACTTCCATCCCTCAGACCCCAAGCAGGCACTGTGCCCGTGATGTGCTCCGCACTGGGAGCCCAGCATTGTGTCAGCACAGAGTCAGTGTGCCACACTGCTGAACACTGAGCACGTTTCCTCTGGGTTGAGTACTAAGCAAGCCGCAATGGGCGTACCCACGGGAAGAGGACATGCAGTCTTGCCTCCTTAGACCTAAAGCTTACATATTAGTGAGACACACAACTACAACTCCTAACTAAAAGCAAGTGATGGCAAGTATTTAACAGGATCCAAAGCTCTCTAGGAATAATGAAGAGGAGGGGTGACACTTGTTAGAAGGGGTGAAGAGACGTAGCAGGACCTGAAGGATAAGAAGGGCTTATACTAATAGATACGGGAAAGACATCCAGACGAAGGGAATAGTGCTTCGAACAAAGCCACTAAGAGGAGAACACAGCAGAGTGGGGTGGGGAACAGCAGCTGGGGAAGAAGGGTGTACAGAAGACCCCACTTCTTTCATAACTCTTTGGACACAGTGTCCTGCTGTCACAGAGAGCTAGGAAGGTCCATCCTGATTTCTGCAAGCATCAGGATTGAAAAAACAGAAATAAACTCTGAGTTCTATCAAAATAGGGCCAAAAACAACAGCTCAGAGTTAAGGGAACAAAGATTAAAGTTAGTGAAAGATAAAATGTTTGGAGAGAAAGAAAAAAAAAAATAACAGAAGTATAGAAAGCTGAGTGACCCTTAACCTTGCCAGCCACTCTTCACAAACAAAACCACAGAGCAGTGAGGATAAGGCAATGAAAGACCAACTTTCACAGGACCTGAGAGTTGGTCCATTATACAAAAGAGGAAAACAACCGCCTTTCTGCCAAATACATGTCTGTGCAATCAGTTAAAAGTGAGCTACTGAATGAATGAACTGGCTGAATTTAAGTATTTCTACTGGTTTTGAGTCATTCCTTCTGGGAGTCCCCAAAACAACACCCTGATTTAAATTCACCACTATTTGGAACGGTTACTTTTTTTTATCAGCCAAGTGTCCAGAGGACAGAACACTAGAGAATAACCCCAGAGGAGAGCCCCCAGCTCTAAGCCCCCTTTACCTTTCTGAAGATTTTCTGGTCTTAGGTTTCTTCACTTAAGATCAGTATCCTGAGATAGTGTCAGTCCCGGCAGCTGTTTTCCAGTGCCCAGAGAACATCCGTGCACCCCTCTCAGAGAATCCACAGCTTGTGTGTGTGTGTGTGTGTGTGTGTGTGTGAGAGAGAGAGAGAGAGAGAGAGAGAGAGAGAGAGAGAGAGAGAGAGAGAGAGAGAGAGAGAGAGAGAGAGAGAGATGGATGCCAGAGAGGGTAGAAGGCGGTGCTCAGGGCCTGCTGGGACTCCTTACAGGACAAGCTGACAGAGCCTGTGATGCGATATGACTGTTTCCCCTCACACGGCCAAACAGCCGTCCCTGGAACAGACTTGGAAGCTGTGGAAAGCGTAGTGCTAATGGAAAAATCTGGTGGCACAGGACTTCAGTGTTTTGCAATTTTTTCCTGTAGGCTGCATTGCTGGAATGGTCTGACATGCAAGCCATTCCCTCCTCCCCTCCCTGCCTAGAGACTTCCAGGTCTCCACCCCGGTGTGCTGTAAAAACCAGTGCATCATCTGGTCTGATTCACCCCTGGAAGAGGTGGAGTCCCGGTGCGGGTACAGGCTGCATAAGCCTGCAGGTATTCTGCCTCCTCTACCAGGTCAGTGGAAGACAAATCAGTCTTTGTCCTCTGGTTGGAGGGGAACACACCAAACAGGCTGCCTCAAAAAGCACTTCCCTGGTGTGTTCCTGATGTGAATAAAGCATCCCAGCCACTTGATCTATGCTGGGGAAAAAGAAATAGATGAGCAGTGTACCTGGTAGGCATGTGGAATTGGATGAGGGGGACACTGAGAGCAGACAGAGTGAGCTTTTTTGGGTTTTAGCTATAAAAGCGTAAGAGTTGATGCACATGACTAGGTGTCAAAGTTATTAAGCAGCTGGATTACGAATTATTAGAAATATCACATCTGTCTCCCTCTTTTATATTGTATTCTGGGAATATTCTCCCTTTTTTTCCTCTAGGAGACTCTTAAATGTGCCCACTGGACAGAAACACTACAAATGTCTTGGTGCAATGGTCATTTGATGCGTGAGAGAAGAGCACTCAGAAAAATGGGCAGGGATGGGAAAACCTGGCAGGACAAGCTGAATCAATGTTTTCACAAAAGTATTTGCGAAGCTGATGGGATTTATCAACTAAACCAAACATTATGAGACTAAATTTAGAAAATCACATGACTATCTCTTGATTCTACCCAACAGAAATCATGTCCAAAATATAAAAGATCCCTCAGAGAAAAAACTTTTCCAATTAAGTTAAATCATCAAAAAGAACCTAAAATAAACTTGGTAAGTGTGACTATGAATAGCTAATGGCTTTCATCAACTGTTGCTCTGGTACCAGCTCCTTTAAATGAAGGTTCACATGGTCGAACTGTGACCATGTCCATAGCCTTTGACCCAGCTGGGAGAAATGGCACAGACCTCTCAAATCTGGCTCATCACCAGCAAGACAGGGTAGGAGCAGCACAGAGATTTAACTTTCAGCATGAGAACAAATATGAACCCAACCATTCGTCCCTTGGCCTAGTTCTCCCTCATGTCTATAGTTCTGCCTCTCTATCTGTTGTTTAAAAAGGCCTTCTGAATAGTGTACAATCACATCTAATCTGAATTTTCAGCCATGGCTTGCTCCAATAACTGCTGGGATTAGAAACCTAGTCACTGTTTTTTGTTGTTTTTTTTTTTAAATTCTCCAAATAGTGTCATACTTATTTTTAAGCTGAGAGATCACTAAGGTTATATATACCAATACAAATGGGCTGCACAGTTTCGAACTTCTCATTTTCAGGCTTCACAATGAACTGCAACTCAAAAGCAGAACCAGGCTCAGCCTCTAACACACCAGCATACTTTTCCTAAAGCATATGGAAATGAGTAAATCAGTTACAGCTCACTCCAAAAATATCCAGCAGAGAAGCCAAGAGAGGAAAAATGGAAACATCCATTTTTTTTTTGACTCAGAATTTCTAGAAATGTTTAAATGACTCTTAATAGGTCTGATTTCTTGATTGGGTCTTCCTTGAGGTTTTTGTTAAAGAAGCCTACTCAACGTAATTTTAATTAAAATTTGTTGCCAAGAAAAGAGCAAGAATTTACTACTCCTCTGAATGAGAACCAGCCTAATGCTTTTCATGGCAGATCAAAACAAACAGTTTTTTAATAGGAAAGGACTCCAAAGCAGAGACTGAGAGCTTTAGTCACTCATTTTCCGAGCCCATACAAACCTTTCTCAGAAACCACACAAAGGAGATAAACTGGAATTATCCAGGACACAGGAAGAAGGCAAACTCTGGAAAAGGAAGCTAACTGAGCGATACTCTTGATGGGCTGAGCTAGCCCACCCAACTCCTTCAAGAAAGAGAGGAAATGCATAATGAGAAACCAATGCCAATACTCACGACGGGAAGTCTGTGGGTGAGCAGGGCACAGCACATGCAAATCCTGGTAGGAAGGGCTGTTTCCATCCTTTGCCTCGCTGTGCAGTCTCAGAACCACAGTAACAGCTCAAGTCCTTAACATAGAGAATCTCCGTACTGGGCTTTAATTTTGTGTTTTTTCTTTCTTGTTGGCACCCACAAAGCCATCTGAGCAGAAGTCTCCAACCAAAGGGCATCTTTTTGCCCAGCACCCACGCTCCATCCTTCCTACACTCCAGGAGGCTGGTACTCAGTGGAAGATAAGTCATCCTTCCTCCCCTTAGCTGGACAGCTAATCGCCTGTGTGAAATCTGATGCTTAACCTATTACAACTCACTGAAGGTCTGCAGCAAGAAATCTTACAAGGTAAAGCTGGCTACAGCTTGGGTTAAGACCCAAGCCTTGTAAACAGCAGGGCCCGGGTCGGGGAGGGACCCTTCAGGACCTCGGAGGGGACTGGATGAATGCTGGGGTTGTGTTTAACTAGACAGGCAGGGCTCCGAAACCCACAGTCTCCTATTTGTGGGCATTTCAACAGTTATGAAATTCAAATATAACTTAGCTACTTCTTACTTAAAAAAATACAAGTATCTTCTCATATACTATCACTATAAGAAAATAAATTATTTCATGTATAAACTTCAGTGTAAAATTGTCCTTCAATAAACTAACAATTTCTTTTAAAGTGGAAATGTACAATCTAATCAAATTCAATTTTTAAAAATATCAAGTAATAGAACTGCATGATATACTAAATGCATATAAGGTATTAGAGATATTTATTAATTTGTCTCTATAAAATAATGTGCACAAAGAAAAAATAGCTGCCAACATAATGCCTATCATAAAGGACATTTTATTAACCATTCTAACTTTTGATTTTATAAATTTTCTGAAATTACATACTTCCCCTTGATCTGTTTAATCATAACTTCACAGACACCACACTTCTGATTTTTAATGTCAACAGAATGCCTTAAACAAAGAAAAAAGACTCTCCATATTGAACTTCTGGCTTAGCCATTAACTGTGTGAGCTGGACAAACAGTTTTTGTCATCTGAAAGTAGGGCACAGGGAAAATCAAAAAGACCCCTCCTTTAGGCCTTCCAGTTTGTGTTCCACCCTATCAGCTCTCCTGATACATCACTGAACACACCACTCATGGGAGAATGCAAAACGCAACTATGAGCACACACTCGATCCCTTTGCAAACAGAACAGGAGACCCTGGAGGGCCATGACGGGCACCCACAAACAAAAGCAGCCCTGGTTTCCAATCAGCTCACCCTGTGCCCTTGAACTAATGCTGATGTGGATGACAAGTCTGAGACTCACCCCCAAGAACACACCACCTCTGCTGTGCTCCGGGACGTTCTTTACAGATGGTCTCAGAAAATAGCAGGTTGGTTCCAGCCAGACCAGTCAGTGCAAACTGGTCTTGTACTTGACAAACAGCACGTAATTCCTGCTGTCAGGGTCACCGCAGTGGGCTCAGAGCTCTGTTTGAGAAATGCTCTTGCCCAGAAAAAATATTTACACAACCGAGAGTGGGCCGCACTGTACTGCAGCGCTCCACCTGCTCTGCCAGGAGTCTCCGGCTCTGTCTGATTGAGCAGGGGTATCAGTGGCCTTTGTACCTCATTTAAGATCAGCATGGCGACAAAACCCGGAGCCAACAACTGACTAGGGTCACAAGGGTTTTATGAAAGGTATTAGATTAATTTAAAATGACAGTCACATTTTAATGCAATTCAATAAGGACTTTAATAAGTAAATTATGTATCTGTCTGGAAAACATAACTATATATATACACACACATATACATATACATGTACATGTATATATACACATATATATGTATTTAGGCTGTGAAAGAGATAACAAGGGGAGGAAAAACTGCAATAAACTAGCAAAGGCAAGTATTAGTAAAAATAAAGAAGGTGTTGGTGGGCATAGAAAGCTGCTCCCTAATGCTCATCTATTTATTTCATTTAACCGTGACACTCAGGACCGTCTCTGACAGGGCCTGGCACGACAGCACCTCTGCAGTGTTTATCAGGTCAGGAGTGCATGGCAGAGCGAACAGGAGAAGGACAATGATGAGCTCTGACATTGGACCAACACCTCACATCTTAACACGTGTTTTCTTTATGACACTTGTTTTATTTTTTCTCACAATAATCCTGTGAAGGAGATAGGACAGATATTATTATCTTCATCTGACAAATAAGCTACTTATTATTTGGCTTCTCAAGAGATTCTAAACTATAATTAAAGTTTCACAACATTAATTAGTGTTTAGAGAGGTATCAATCAGTGTACCCAGTTTACAACATGATTCAGAAACTTGGAAAGAGTTGAGTGTCCGCATCCCTAAACTCCACAGAAATGTGGCCATTTACCTAACCACTGACCCCCATTTACTGCCTAGTGAGCTACAAGAAAAGAAAACAGACATGATCCACTCACATTCATGACATTAACAAGCGATGTTAGGATACTCTTAGAAACACCATAATAAACTTGTTTAAATTACTAAGAAACTATGCGAGTCTTCAGAAGTCAGACAAAGGAGTGGGTGAGAAGAGGTGACACTGACAAGTGACTGGTACTGACAGGGTGCACAGGGAGAAGCAGGAGGCAGCAGGTTGCCAGGGTTAGCAAATAAAAAGAGGACACACAGTTAAATTTGAATTTCGGATAAGCAAAAATACTTTCAAAGTACAAACACGTTCTCTATCCTATCTGGAGACTCTGTCCACAGGAGACCTTAACATCCTCCCGCAGGATTCCTGAGCGTGGGGACTTTGGCCTGTCTGCTTCACTGCTCTGTCCCCGCGCCTGGAACGCCGCCTGGCTCGATCAGGTCTCAGTGACATTTTCCATGTACTAGTGGGGTTTATTTCTTGGGCTAGGTGGTAGGTACCTGGTGCTTGTATCTATAACCTTCACTCATTCTCTATGTCTGAAATCTACTGTAAAAAATTTTACAAAGCACAGCATTAACTAACTGCTCTTATTTTCAAATCAGCACCTTTCATCTGATCTGACTGAAGGACTCACTGGGGAACCAGAGTACAAAAGGCTGTGACTTGCCCCTTTCCCAATTTAAACTCTAAACTGGGACGTGAACGTGAGGTGACCATCCTCAGATGGCGTCTGCGGCCAAGGGCACCGCGTGGCCAGGTGGTGTTGTTTTCAGCTGCTCTACTTTTGCTTTTACTTTATTCTTGAAACCATGATTCCTGCCTCTTGCGCCTCTTTTGCCAAGGCTCTGACCCCAGCTTCACCAGAGATTTCTCCTCACCATCTGTGGAGCCAAGGGCAGTGGCAATTCAGGGGAGAGGGTGAGAGGCCCCCTTTGGGCATAACGCATCTAGGGAAGTACAGTTTTAAACAGTGTATTTAACAGTGTACTTTATCTTTGGAAAATTAAAAAAAAAAAAACATCATTTACTCCACATTTAAAACTCCTAAACTACCCAAATAATTTATCTTTTCCTCATGGGAAAGACTAATAACCAGCATTCATCAGCTGCCCCAAAGCCCTCTTCATCCCTTCTTAATCTGGGGCCTGTAAAGGCTGTGCTAATTACATTTTGAAATAGTATATTTGTAAGCAGCATACACTTGTACATTGTTTGAACTTGACTTTTTTTAAAAAGTTAAAATAATTTTTATAAGCACAATCTCAGCTATGTGAAATATATAAAATTTAAATACTATATGCAAAATAAGCAAAACATTCATTGCTGGGTGATAGTATTATCAGTTATTCTTGCTTTATTTTTTCAGACAATACTACATGTCTATACTTTATGTTCTATACTCTCATATATATGTACATATACTTGCACATATATGTAGGCATAATGCATTTATGTTTAGGTATCTGTCCATGTGTGCCATTAATTGTGTATGACTGAGCCTCTAATCAGATTTGCTTACAGGCTTTGAGAGGTCATGGGGATTAGAATAAACAAAAAGCCTTCCCTCGTCTGGTCGAGATACCCGTGTACATTAATAACCCATACCCTGAAACCCAGAAGTCACGAATTAGAGAGCTTTCCTTTGCATTCAAGCTCAGCGCCCAGACCCAACAGGTAGGATACAGGTGAAGAGGAGAGGTTATAGCCAGATCATCAGACTTCAGGGACAAAGAGAAAGGAGACACTCCCGAACAAGTCAAGTTATAAAAGGAATTACGGACAAACAGGGCAAATATACAAACCCTTGAAGGCAGATCTTGTCAGAGACCCCAGAGGGTCGAGGTCTGAGGCCCCAGCAGCTCCAAATCCCACTTCCTCTGTGCGTGTGAATGGAAGAGAGGGCAGGAAAAGGAAGGGAGGTCATAGCATCACAGGATTGAGTGAAACTCGCCCACAACTCTTAAGAAGTTTCACAATGTTTCTTTCAGTCTCCTTCCTTATCAAGTATTTCACTAGAAAAACATGTACTCTGTGCTGCCACACAGGGATGGCAGTGCTGGTGGTGATGATGACAGCATAATCTCAAGATCGCTGTGAAGATTGTGATTACGATACTGCAGGTAAAGCACCTTGGGCACCACAGTACACAGTAAATGTTCATCAAATGTTAGGTATTGTCCCGAGCAGAATTTAGAAAAGTCCCAAGAAGTCGGGGAGTAGAAAGGACAAACAAAAGAATGGAAGAAATAAAAAACTGAGTTTATTTGGGTTTGATCTTTGGCAAACGTATTCTTGCCAGAGCAGATACTTGCAGCTGGGGTTGCTGGGATAAAAAGTCACATATGAGGTGAGACCCCCAAAGTGCCCAAAATTATCTTCTGGAGGGTGGGCCCCTTGCAGTACAGGCCTCCCCCACTAGGTGAGTGTTCTAGGAACCCATCTGCATCAGCGTACCAGCTGACAATGTTGTGAGAGGCTGTGTTTGGCTTCAGTGAATTGTTTTTGAAAGATTCTTCCTGTGCTTTTGCCCATTTCATGATGGGTGACTTACGAGCCCACCTGCCCACACTGCGCTGAGTGTTTCAGCAGCTTTTGTCCAAAACCAGCATGATGCCTGTGACCCTCCCTATTTACCCCAGTGATTTTTTTGTTTGTTTGTTTCCCCAGATGATAAAAGTCCTCAAAGGGAAACGTTTTCCCAATGTGGAAAAGGTGAAACAAAAAACAGCATAAGCACTAAAAGGCATCAAAATTGATTAGTTCAAAAACTGTTTTCAGCAGTGGAAAAAAAACTCCATAGGTGTATTGTATTGAATGGAGAGTACTTTGAAGGGGACTGAAGTTTAAACATGTAAGAATAAATACACAATTTTTTATAAGTAAATTCCGTGTTTTGGGTCCCCCCTCATTACATATACACTATATCAAAACTGAAACTCAAAACAGACTAAAGATTTAAACGTAAGACCTAAAACCGTAAAACTCCCAGAAGAAAACATAGATAGCTTCTGCACAGCAAAGGAAACCAACAAAACCAAACCAAACCCTGATGAATGGGAGCAGATACTCACAAATGATATATCTAATCAGAGGTTGGTATCCAAAATATATAAGGAACTCATACAACTAAATAACGAAAAATAAACAATGGGATCAAAAAATGGGCAGAAAACCTGAAGGGACATTTCTCCAAAGACACAGAGATGGCAAATAGATGAAAGATGATCAATATCACTGATCATCAGGAAAATACAAATAAAAATCACGAGATACCACCTTATACCAGTCAGAACAGGTATTATTAAAAAGTCAACAAAGAACAAGTGTTGGCGAGGGTGTGGAGAAAAGGGAACCCTGGTGCAATGGTGATGGAACCAGAAACTGAAGCAGCTACCACAGAAAAAAGTATGGAGATTCCTCAAAAAACTAAAATAGAAGTACCACATGACCCAGCAATTCTGCTTCTGGGTATTCATCCTAAAAAAAAGGAAAACACTAATTCAAACAGATCTATGTTCCCCTACGTTCATTACAACAGCCAAGATACAGAAGCAATGAGGTGTCCATCCATAGATGAATGGATAATGAAGATACGATATACATATACACCCCCTCACATACAGTGGAATACTATCCACCAATAAAAGGAATGAAATCCTCTTTTGTTTGTTGTTGCTGCTTGCAACAACCTGGGTGGACCTAGAAGGTATTATCATGCTAAGTGACGTAAGTCAGACCAAGGAAGACAAGTATTGCATGATTTCACTCATGTGCGGTATTTTTTAAAAACAAAAACAAAAACAGACTCAGAGAAACAAAGAACAAAGTGATGGTTGCCAGAGAGGAGGGGGAGTGGAGACGTGAGTGAAAAAGGTGAAGGGGAATGCGGTCGATAACAGTGTGATGAATTTGCAGAGTGACAGATGGTTACTAGAGAGTGTGGTGAGCACATCTTAAGATATGTAAATGTCGAATCACTATGTTGTACACCTGAAACCAATATAATATTATGTGCCAACTATAATAAAAAAGACTGCTTTTTTAAAGAAAAATCCCATACATGGGCTAGGTGTGCCCACTTCAGAGGTCTCTTCCCCCTGCTGTTGGCTTCAGAAGTGCTCCCCACCTTTTTCACGGTTCACATACTGCACTCGTTCTATCAATTTCCCCCAAATTTCATATAAGTAATATTGGAACAGATGTGCAAACTAGATAGGTCTCTAATACAACAGAAATAAGAGGTACAATGCAAGCTGTCATGATTCACGATATGGCTTGTCGCATATTCTGGTCTCAGAAAGTCACTTTAGAGAATACACCCTTCTCTCCCCCACTGCCTTTGCCTTTGTGTAGCAACATCGAACAAAACTGCCTGGGAATAGATACTAGGAATTGGTTTTAGGCGGCCAAACTCATTTCCTCTCTCATTCCTCAATCCCTCATACTGAAGTGCCAGGGTAGTATGCATTATACTTGCATCAGCATTCAGGATTTTACATTTATCTTTCAACACTTCAATAGAATTGACTCAGGTAATAATTTACCTAACTGGTTTCTGTACATGAAGACTCAAAAGGTAAAAGGAAATTCTCTAAGAGATTAAAAAACCAAACCAAACCAAACCCCCATTTTAGTGAAGAGAAAATCGCTTTGAAATACTAGTTATCTAGGCAACTTGCTATTATCTATCCATTTACTAAAAGAGAAATTAGATCAGTTTGAGCAAAGATACACACTTACACACACACACACACACACACCAGAGCAGTTACCTGATGCACAGCCATTAACCTCTGTGGTGTGAGCCATGCTGGCTTGAATCTGATGGCAGATCTAGGAGGGAGCGAGGAGTCATGCAAATTTTATGCATCAACTTCCCAAGCGCATTCAACCTGAAACTATAAAGACAGCCCCATCAAAATGGATCATTTAAAATTATGTACACCACTAAATCTTAGACTTCTGTTTACAAAGATGACTGCTAATGGAGAAAAGCAAATGCAAACGCAGGGAGAGTGCCTGTGGATCACGGTGGCAGCGGCCCTGGACTCGGCCCTTCCACGTGCAGGGTGCAACGTGCGTGCATGGGTGCACCAGCGGAGAGGCACCGACAGCAGGTCTCCAGACGTGATACTCTTATGGGAAACAAAACCGGCTATCTGGAAATGTGACTTTTCAGGAAGGGGGTCTTCAAACACAAATGACCTCCTAGTGTGTATCATTCTGCAGCACGGCACGAACTTGGTTTTTACACTTACCCTCCCTTCCAAATGTTGGATCAGTAATTTCATTCATGCAACTTCAATCTGAAAGCAGTTGTTACACCAAATGTTCACATTTAAAAAAAGATTAACTTCGTGGCATTTTTTTTGAGATATCTCAAGTCTTTCATGTAAAACATAAATCTAATCGAGTTAGTCCCCCTCTTAAAAACAAAAAAGTCTCCAACCTTTCCCGTTGTCCTGTTGGATAAACGTCAAATGGCACAGTTGTGAAATATTATGGTGTATGTTGGGCAGCATGTTTCTTATTTTACACTGACTCTCTATTTAAAACTTAACTGTGATTACTATAACATGACTTATGTCACAATCACAAAATTTAAAACAAATAAAAAAAAACCAAGAATAGGAAAACATTGCTCCAACCTTTGCGAAAGCAAGCCATGACACAGAGAGAGATTCCATCTCCCCGGGGCCCAAATTCTAACTTCAGACCCACAAACTCAGACGAAATTAAACCCAGCAAATTCCAAGGAAGTGTCAGTTCAAAACTTTCCACGGCTTCCCAACAGCAGCAGAATGCTAAAATGTCACCATATCCATGTATGCTGGAATCCAGTGCAGCCACCGGAATCATTCCCAAGCTTTTAATAATACAGAAAACTACTTCAAATACATTGATTAAAAAAACCATTCTATCATAAACCTAATTTTGTTAAAAATACATATGTACATATTTAGACATTTAAAACAATTAGAAGTAAATACACCAAAATGTTCATTGTGGTTGCCCACGGGATGTACAATTATGATTTTAGCTCCTTTACTGCTTTAGTAATAATAATTATTTAAAAAATTAGATATTTCCTGTCTTTGGTTCATTTGCTTTAGAAGCCATTAAAGAAAGAAAAAGTATTTTTAAAATGCTATGCAAAAAGAAACTATCAGACCCCACTCATGGAGATGCTAAGAGGTCAGAAATATAAGTAAATAAAAAGGGAGAAGAGGAAATGGCTGATCACTTTGATCACACAGGGTGAGAATTTCTTGCTGCTTAGCTTGCGAAATTTCCCTCACTGTTTGAATGGGTTTGTACCATGGTTCAGAGCTAGCTACTATGAAAGCAACTCAATGCAGACTGTAAGGGTCGGTCCTTCCACAGGCTGCTTCTGACAGGCGTGCTTCCCTGCATGGCTCATCCAGCTACCGTGACTACCGCTCAGCTCGCACATAGAGACCCAATTCTTCACCTTCCACGGAAGGCTTCCCTGCTCCTCGCTGGTCCCCAGTTTGTCTGGCAGCACAGAGGAGGGCAGGATAGCTCTAATCTCTCTGACTATGTGGCAATCACCTAAGCTTCTGTTGGAAAGGGGCGCTGGTTCAGGTCCAGGGCATTGAACTTGGACAGCAATAACCTCTGTGCACAGGCAGAGCTAGCTTAATCAAAAGCCGGCTTTAGGGATAGAGTGAGCATTGTCTTCAAGAACAGGAATGTCGATACATGTAAAAAAGAAAAGAAACAAATGGGCACTGGGAGGACTGAGGGAGGGGGAATGGGGAGATGAGAGGGCAAAGGAAAGAAGCCCAGCTTCTAGAATTATTCAACTAGTTATACTTTTAAAAGCCAACAACATCAAAAACCTAAGCGAAATCCCTGTTTGCTAGCCCCTATCTAGCCTGGTGTGTTTGTACTCTTGCTTCATAGAGGTGTGTAAATACCACTATTTAACCTCTGGAGGGCAAGCAGAAGGCAAGAAGAAACAAGCTGCATGTGCTATGGATGCATGAAGTATTTGTCAAGGTATCTGCATGGAGATGTGCCCAGAATCTTCCTAGTCAAGTTTAATAAACTTTGGTCCAAGGTTCTCTCTCGTTACTGAATCCCTTCCACACAGCAGAAGATCTTTACTTCAGATTCAGTTCTGTTTCACCCACCCTCCTGCAAACTGAACAATAAAAATCAAAATGAAGGGGAGCCTAAAATTAGGAAATACAAGCCTATCAGTGGTAAAACAACAAGACAAGCCTATCACTGGGCATGGATCCTGGCAGTGTTTGTGCAAAAACAAGTTTTATATTGTGTATCGATTTTCCCCAGTTATTGTTCATGCCTGACAGGTAGCCTCAAATTGGAAGGACTCAGTCTTCTTAATGATATGGAGATTCTTATGTCAGTGTATTGTATAAACCAGAAAAGGTTTGGCCATGATCCATTCTCTGTTACAGATCAATAAACTGCTTCTTTTCTCCCTCAGAGAAGACCTGCAAACCAGTAAATCTTAAGTGGTACAATGGTGGCTTAGTTCTGCTTACTAAGAAAGAGCATTTCTTCGAAAGGATTTAGGAAAACACATCAATAGAGAAAAGAAAGAATTTATCTTCTCTATTTATTTCCAGAGACTGATCTGCATTGGAAAACATGTTAGCTTCCCAAGCATAGTGCTGAGAATAGTGCAGACATTGTATGAATTAGCCCTACATGCTTTCCATTAGTTTAATACAAAACAAATATAAAAAAACAGCTCAGTAGATCTTTCTGAAAAACACATCAATAAAAACAAATAGATGAAGTTGAGTTGGCTAGCACTGCCAGCCACCCAAATGCGACTGTAATGGTTAGAACCGAGACAATGATGCCGATGGCAAGGCTAATGACAGCTACCACAGATCAAGCCCTGACTGCTATCAGTTATTAAAACCTAAAACAACCTGCTTTAAGGTGCACCATTATTTAAGTTAAAAAAAAAAGTTATTGCTAACTAAATGGTGGTAAGATGCTTTTTAAAAAATTACATGAATTATAAGATGCATCGTCATTTCAGAAGTGTTAAAACGTGAACACACGTATCTTAGAATTGGCAAAATTATGTTACGTGCAAGGCACTTACTTTTTAAGGCCCTTAGGTATTACCTTATTGAAAACTGAGAACAACCCTATTAAGTATTAAAATCTCCTTTCCTCATTTTACAGGTAGGAAATTGAGGCATCGGGAGGTTTAGAATTTGCTGAGGCCACACAGCTAGTGAGTGACAGAGCTGCATTCGGAGCTAAGGGAGCCCTGGAGCTCACGCTGCAGCCCGGGAGCGGGGGAGTCAGAGTGCGGGCACCACTGCTTTCAGCGAGAACTTACGGGCACCAGTGAGTGCAGTCCGTTTCACGGCAGTCACCTCAGGGGTGCATAGGCTGACTGCTCAAATCTCTTTTAGACAGAACATTTCAAAATTTTATGTAATATTGTTCTTAAAGCAATTGTATTTCCAACTTTATCCCTTGAAGGGTACATGTTTAAGAGCCTGAAGAGGCACTAATATGACACATAGGAAATGTCTCAGTATTTAACCAGCACACTCTCTTCTAAGCTTTGTTCCTTACACTCTGCTATGAACGTTATTTGACTATTTCAAAAAGTTAACTTTTGGACTTTTTCAACTGAAAAAGCATTCCCCTACTGAGGAGAGGTGGGAGGCTCTCAGCAGAATCACAGGAGTCTCAAAAATGGAGAGAACGAGGGCAATACAATTAGAATAAGAACCTTGCTGCTCCAAAGCACAGTTACGACAGGGAAACAGCAGTTTTGATGTGAAAGTTCTAGAATCTCTTTTATACCACATCACAGTATTTTTCTTCACTTAATAAAATTAAGGAAGCAACAGAAATAGTTTTACCTAAAATCTGGAGAAGAACATACAAAAAATAATTTATTATCTCACAGTCCTAATGTAGCTCCTGTTACCACCTGAGCCTATTTCCTTCCATTGATTATTTGACTGTGTATATTTTAATTACCTTAACATGTTTTAAAGATCTGTACCATTCTAGAATGTGTACTGGCCATTTTTTTTTTTTTTGGAGATATAAAATAAACTGAAGCACTGAGCCATTCCCACAAGTTCACACACTAGTGCTGGAAGCAGACAGACACACAATAAAAGGAAAAAGCGTAGGAGAGCTGTGTACACACGGTTCAATTCCAATCCACAGTAAGGTGGTCTTAACTTTGCCCAAAAAGAATGGGAATGGCCAAAAAATGTATTCACAAGAGACCACTAGGTCTAAGTGGTAAAGAATAAATGAGTCTGTTTCAGGGTGAGAAAGATGGAAGGTCCTTCTAGGCAGAAGGAACAGCGCACGCAAGGGCAGGAGGAGAGAAAGGACACAGCAAGCCGGGCACAGCAAGCCTGCCGCAGTGCCGTGGCCGGGGCACCGCCTGCTTCCCTGAGGGCTCAGTCCTAAGGAACAGGACTGCCTGAGGGAAAGTGGGCATCGGGGGACTCGGTGCTAAAGAGAATGTGAAGGGAGTAGGTTCCACAAAAAACCAAGCTGAAAACCACCCCGCCCACACACACAATTTTACTCTAATAGAGAAAAGCGAAGTTCATTTATTTCTTTAAATTAAGTCAGTCTTTCAAAGGGGCATTCAAAAGCTTCTCTAATTTATTATATACTATCTGTGATTGTCTACATACTTCTGTCAAGAATTTAATTAAAAGTAACTTAATTAAAAGCATGTTTTGAGTGCAAACTCTGGCCACAGTTCATCATCAGATTATCTTCTGGTGATTTTGAATACTGGCTCCTACTATAAGAACTGTGGGATAATATTAACCAGATCTTGGTTATTTTGCAACCAGATGACCCAACTCCGCTTGGCCTTCTCAAATATAGTAGAAACTTTTCCTAACCTTTGATTTTTTTGGTATGGGTGGGGTATAGGTCAAGAGAAATCTCAATGATCAATCAAGATCTAAATTACAATTTTACACGGACCCCTGCTTTCATTTATATTATACGAAAATGGTTGGGTTCTGCCCATTAGAGAAATTTTATGCTGTTTGTTGTCATATTTTCAAACTTATTCCTTGGAGTAACATATTTAAGAGGCTGGAAGAAGTACTTATACCACCAAAACAAGTTAAAATGCAGACAAAAAAAGAGAAAATATGGAAGAAACAACAGTAAACAAATTCATTCATTCATTTAACGAGTGAAAGCCCACGATATGCCAGGTACTGTTTTTGGCACTGAGGACACAGCAATGAACAAAGGAGACACCCACCTCATTCCTTTCCCAAAATAACCTCAGGAGATCTGCGCTTCAGACCTCAGGGTTTTGGGCCCTATGATAATTTAGGTCACAGTGTGCCTCTCAGATTTGCGGTACTAAAAGTCAGTTCCTTACCTATCTTTTCTGCCTTATTTGAAAAGACTTCCCAGGTTAAGATCCGCCTCCGAGAGCACAAAAGTGGGCAGGGGTGTGTCCAGCCCTCCCACAGGCTCTGCCTGCCCACCTGCACTCCACACCATGGAAGTACATCCGGAACTTTCCAAGAGTGTGCATAAGGGCAATGTTGCCAACACATGGGCTAAACCATCTCACAGCCTGCAATGCTTTCGGAGCCCTGCACTGGCTCTGCTCTGGGGGCTGCTGGCTTCCTGAACTCAAAAAGAACTGATGCTGGCAGATTTTCTTTCCAGGGAATTTTCTGTGATGAAAGTTTATCAGATAACAACCTAGGCTGAAAACTAGAGGCTCTTCTGCAAAAGAAAGGGGGGATAGACTGGAGGAGAGCAGACAAATGAAATTTACTGAAGCTTTAGGAAAAACTTTGCAAGACCATACTTCTAGGGACCATTTCCATAGTTTATTAAAAAATTTTGCCACCTTTACGTTTTTTGTTTCTTCACTGGAAAGTAATTTTTATGACTTGGTATAAGCACATGAAATAGTCTTTATTGACTTGCTTTGGTTCATCTCTAAAGGGATTAGGGAAAACGGAACACAGCAGAACCTAATCTTTGATTTTATAAATTTGTCCATACAAGTGAAGTCTTGCTCTTACTTAGCAAGCCTTGCTGGTAGTAGTTTATGAGTTAAAATATCAGTGCTTTTGCCCCTTCAAATATTAAAGAACCAAAATGTAACAGCCACAGATGTTAAGAGAATTAGTTCACTATAGTTTAAAAGGCTTTTGTTCATTTCCTATTTAAATTATTTAAAATGTACAGTTCTTATTATTTACTGCTATAGTGAACATTTTCTCTTTAACTCCTCTGGGACTGGATTCTTTATATTCTGAGATTACTCTTCTCTTTTTTTCAGTGATTACTCTTAAACTGATTAATACTGTTGACAACAAGTTCAAGGGCTCCTGGGACTATCACTAAGTAAAAGAGATCATAACCTTCAAAGGGTAGCTCTCACAGTGTGGTAACCAGACCAGCACCACAAGTAAGATCTTTTGGAAACTTGTTAGAAATGCAAATTCTCGAACATCCCAGACCTCCTGAATCACGAGCCCTGGGGATGGGGCCCAACAGTGTGCGTTTAAAAGGCCCAGGGGTGACTCCGACACAGGCCACAGTGTCGGAGGAGTCACTGCCTTTAAATATTAATTGGTTAATCAGAAAAAAGTCATATGGTGCCAAGAACCAGGAATGTCCTCTGATTTTATGAAAATGGTACCCAGTAATTTAGAAAATAGCACCAAAGAAGACAGATTTTTCCCATTAATTTATTCAAAAGATATTGGTTGGGCACTTGGCATGTAAAAGGGACCCTGTTGGGCACTACAGCGATAAAACAGACTCAGCCCAGCTTTCTTGGAACTTATAGGCAGGAATTACATACATACACGCCAGCCAATAAGCTATTAGCAAATCATGCTAAATACCATGAGAGGGAAAAAACAGGTGCTGAGTGAGAATAATTGGAGGCCAAACTCCTCAGACTGAAGTTGAGGATAGGGAGACAAATGGGAACGGGTGATCTTTACAGGCTTCTCCAGGAAATGACATTGAAGGCAAGACCTGGGAGATACCTAGACCTGAGCTGCGGGAGTGCGGGCGGTCAGAAGGGTCCAGGGAACAGAATGGAGCTCAGAAACAGGCCTCCACAAGGCTTCCACAGGATTTTCCACAATGGCATATAAAACAACTCAATAAAAGAAGGAAAGTCTTTTTCTAAAAATGATGCTACAGCCCTGACTGGTGTGGCTCCAGCTGGTTGGGCATCATCCTGTAAAGTGAAAGGTTGCTGGTTCGACTCCCAGTCAGGGCACATGCCTGGTTTGGGGATTTGGTCCCCAGCAGGGGTGTACAAGAGGCAACAGATCGATGTTTCTCTCTCACACATCAATGTTTCTCTACCTTTCTTTCTCCCTCCCTCCCCCACCTCTAATAAATAAAAATCTTTTTAAAAAAATATGGTGCTACAGCAACTGTCCATGTGTAGGCAAAATAATGAAACTCAATCTTAACCTTTCACCTTATACAAAAATTAATTCAAAATGAGTCAATCTTGAATGTAAACAAAAAAACTACAAAACTTCTAGAGAAAACAGAGCTCTCCAATTCTAGTTCTCCAGTTTGAGACATAACACCAAAATGAAGATCAATAAAAGCAAAAAACTGATCAAATGGTCTTCACCAAAATTAAAATCCTTTTTCCCCATAAAAGAATGGTCCGAGGGCTGAGGGCAGGATAAAGCTCTCTGCATCGAGCGCTGAGTTTGTTAAGAGAGGGAAAGGGCACACTGGGCTGAGGGGCGAGGTGAGCGGAGGCCAAATTGTGAGAGTTGCTGGGCCTCTTCTGTTGGCCAGAGGAGGGAGAATGGGCTTTATTCTAAGTGCAAGGTCAAGTCATTGAGAGTTTTAAAGCCAAGGGGTAACATAAAATAAATGATCTTATTTCTAAGTATTTTGCTTAGGCTTCCTACCATCTTTAAGGAGAGGTAGATCGGGGCTTCTTTATTTTATACATTCACGGGGAAAGGACACTGGACATTCCAGGAGTGGTTTATTCAGACTTCACAGAGAGAATTTCACCTGGAAGACAGCACCAGCCCTTGGACTTAAAAAAATTTTGTTTTCCACTGCTTATAGCCGGAAGGCCCAGCCATACCTAAGCAGAAACGTCCCAGATGTTCTTGTGTTTCCTCAGAACCTGCAAGTTCCTACTTATTTAAGAGAAACTTAAAAGAGGTCAAGTACCCAGCCCAGGAGCTACTTTATAATTTGCTGCCTAGCAAAAGTGCCCCAAATGTTAAAATGAGTTACCAACACAGCATATGAACTGCAACTGGAAACGGTTACAGGAAAAGCTGAGACCAGAAACTGAATCCAGAGATTTAAAAAGGCTGAACTAGTTTCTACTGTGTCCCAACTATGTTCAAGTTCAAGTTGCCCTTCACATGGTACACAAGCTGTTCAAGCAAATCCTGAATGTTGCTTTCCTTTAGTTAAAATAAATCTCACTTAAGCCTTTCCCTTTTTAATACAGGAGACTCAGAACAGTCTGTGCTTTTCTTACTGTCACGGGCTCCCCCCCTGGGACAAGCACACAGCTTTCATGACTCCCGAAAGTTGTGCTAATCTGAGGTTCAGCTACCCTTGCACAGCGGGCCAATTCCAGGGCTTGGGCTCCAGTGCGGGCGTTGGCATCTGCCACAAAGACTTCATTTAAAAGGAGGAAATGACTAAAATACATGTTTCCTATCGGTGTCCCCATTCCACTGGGGAAATGTTTCGGTCTCCACACCCAGGCAGGAGAGCCCTGTCCCCTGGTCAGCATGGGCATGGAGGACCCCTGGGGTAATTCACACCCATTTCAAATGCTATCAATCATCTAATACTTCTGTCAAGTTCAGCTGGGAAATGCAACAGGCCAAGGGGGAAGCTAGCTCAGCAGCTGAGACTTCAATCTGTTCCTCCTCACCTGGGGGTCCTGCCTCTCCCTTGCCTGGATTTTCATTCCCTCTTCTAAAAGGCTCTGACAATAATGTCTCAACTCCACCACATAGGAAAGTGCCTGAGGATGGAACCTGCCAGAGAAAAAGCTTCACCCCCGACCCGGGAGGAAAGGCTGGGCTCAAGCCAGAAACATGGGCTGAAGTCATGTCCCCAGAAGGCTGGCTGCCAGCATGTGCAAATGGACAGCACAAGAGCCAACGCCTCAGCTCCTGAAATGAGGGCCTTGGGGTATTATTACTCAACATTCGGCCTTCTGGACGACAGCATCTAACAGGCTAAGTCTGCGGCCATGAGGAAGCTGGAAGGCAAGATCCTAACTCAGAGTAAACGTTAAGCTCTAGGTAGAGGGGTGGGGGGAGGCCTTTTAGTCTATGTGTATCACACTAAAATGAAATTAATTCACAGACATTTGTTAAAGCTGTAGGTAGTGGGTAGGAAGAAGAACAAAGAATTATAGCCATCAAGGGAAGGTAAATGTTCATGAATGGCAAAATATCTATTATTTCCAATTTAACGTATCTGACATCTCATTGACATTGCTCTTATTTGTTCTGCACTTTAAAAATAAATATAAAAACTGTGTTGACAGGCACTGACAGGTGTTTGTTAACACCTTCTAAGCACCTTGCTATTCGAATTGTGGTACCTAGGCCGATAGAAGCAGCATCTGCTTGACTTGTTTAAAAGGCAGAATCTTGGGTCCCACCCCAGACCTACTGAATCAGAATCTTCATCCTAACAAGATTCCCGGTGATCATGCACAGTGAGGCCTGAGAGGTTCTGGTTTAGCCCTATTTGCCTCAATAGGCCTTATGGTTCCTAATCAGTTACCCTTCTACGCTTAGGGACCCACAACAGTGGTTCACAACCTCGGTCAATCATTGGAATTAATGCCCAAACCCACCCCAGACCAATTAAATCACTCTCTTGGGTGGGACTCAGGCGGAAGTATTTTTAGAGCTCCCCCAGGAGATTCTAATGCACTATGTTTGAGAGTCACTGGTCTATTCCAGCAGTTTCCCAAATGTGGTCCCTAAACTGGCAGCATCACCTTCACCGGGAACTTGCTAGAAGTACACATTGCTTTCTTCCTTCCCTCCCTTCCATGTTCACACTCCCTCCCTCTCCTTCACTGTCTTGCTAACACATATACACACACCAACTATGCTTATAAAAAGGGCGCTCAGCAATAACTTCTCAGAAACTAGTTCTCAGAAGGCAGGCATTCTTGGTATCTCCTTTGCACAATAATTTGGCACCTGAAATTTTTTTAAAAGTATGTTTCAGAATGATGGCTTACAATTCATTTTAAAATGAGAGTGAAGCCAAAAAATACACTTCCAGGGGCAGAGGGGTCCCCAGGGTCAAAGCATGCAATGGATAAAGAGACTGCGGTTTAGAGCAGTAAGTAAATGAATTCTGCAGTCTCGTGGGTGGGTTGCAAGGTTCACACAACAGCAATAATGTTTCCCCAAATCCAATCACACGGCATCCCAAGACTCTCCCCAGAGAGTCTGATTAGGTGTCTGGTGTGAAGTTGAAACCTGTGTTTTCACACACATCCCCCCCCCCCCAGGTGGTCCCTGCTATCAGAGAAGTCTGGAAAACACACTGCCTTACAGGAGCCGTACCCCCCAGGTCGCTGTTTCTCCAAGCGTGGCCCTGGACCAGCAGTGTCTACGCCACCTGGGAACTTGTTAGAAAAGCTATTCTTGGCCCCCCACCCCGCACCCCGTGGACCACTGAATCAGAAACCCTGCAGGTGGGCCGCTGTCAGTGCGTTCACAAGTCTTCCCGCTGACTTGAAAAGCATGGCACCAGTCCACTTTCTAAACCCTTACATTGTTAAAGTGGAAACTACCTGCTCTTACTCAAACACCTAGTTTTTGGTGCGAAGTGCAGAGAAATGCATCTTCATCTTGGGCCTTGGCCTGTGTCCGTCTTATGGAAGGGGTAGTCCTGTTCTTGGAGAATGCTGGAGCCTTTGGATATAATAATAAACTCTTCATGTAGCTAGGAACAGAACTGAGCACACTGCTAAGATGCTAGAATGGTGGGCATTTAAAAACTATCCTAAAAATGGACATTAACTGGAAAGACAGTCTGATAGCAACAGGAAACAAAGAACACACTACTGTGGTGAGGTGTGTTCATTTTCCTACTTCCTGTCCTTTCCTTCTGTCTTTCCAGACTATTGTTTTGGCAAGGAACATATTTACCACAAAGGCATGAAAATCAGTTCATAGTTCTACTATGTCCAAATGCAAGAGAACTACTTGAACACTTGAGGAATGCACGGCAAAAAACATTTACAAATTAGGGACAGGTTCCAGAAGCTTCTCAAAACCTGCAAAAATCAAATGCAAACTTTTGTGGTTTTCAGGAAACACACATTGTTCAAGGGAGAGCTCTGCTGCCTTTGCTAGATGCTCAAAAGAGGCCAGGACCTTAGGGAAGCCAAGAGTCTCTGGATTTCCACATACTTCATTAAAAAAAGATCAGGACAAAAGGCCTAACAATATAATATTCAAAGATATGAGAGAAAATGAATTCCCCTACCTGGGAACTTTTTTCTCTGACCTCAAAAGCTGCTTATTACAGCTGGGGGCTCATCCACAATCGCAGAGGTCTGGGTAAAGCAAAGCAGCCTAGGAACCATGTTTTCATTTCAACTTGGCTTTGAACTATCTCCAGGTCTCTAGGAAAGTTACTTAAATGCTCCGGGCCTCCAATTCCTCGCAGCTGGAGTGGGACAGCCCTAATGACACTTCCAGGCCTGGCAGGCATTCTGTGATTCCACTCGTCCAAATCCTGGGCTCAAAGGGAACACAAGGCTCCCTAGGGCCCACACTGACAAATAAAATAAGACCAGAGAGAACACCATGTATGAGTCAGCAGGACACAGGTCTTGCCTCACAGGTCCCCACTGCCTCTGGAAGCTCCTCCTGGAGACGACCAGTCAGCACAGCAGAGACTCCGAATCCGGGCTGTGGTTTCTCCTCTAACCCAGCTCACAGGATGGCTGCTTTTTCCCGACCCCTTTCAAATGGTCAGGTCTCCCTCCTCAATTAACAATACTAAGTTTTCCACAATAAAGACAAGTGTTGAGAGAAAGTGAAAATTCAGCTATAATTCCCCTATTATCAACATTTTGGTATTTAGTTTCCAATTCTTCCCTGTTTTTACAGACACATAAACACACACATTTTTCCAATGCTGTTACTTCATAACTCCTAACATTATTATTAGAGTCATCTAAGATAATACAAATATTTCTTCTTTTTAATGCCTGCATAGTGTCCCCTTTCATATTTGTGCCATATTTTGACCTTCCTTTATTATTGAATATTTAGGTTATTTCCTATTACAAACACTTTGAGAACATACGCTCACATAGAGCTTCGTGTACTTGTTCAATAATTTGCTCTGGATCAATTCCAAGAAGTACATTTGTGAGAGAAAGAGACCGAGCCTGGACAGTCTGATGGATACCGTCTGGTCACCCTGCAGGAAGGCACCAATATCAACTCACCTAAACCACTGGGGAGGGCCAACTAAACTGGAATCCAGGCCTAAGTTCACCACTTTTAGCACAGCAAACACACCCTCAAGGCAATGCATGGAAATCCCTCTATGCAATTAATACGTTTTCATTCAGTTTGAATTCAACATGGGATTCTGTGTCTACTCTTCATCCTTGGTTCAGAGTAATTTCTATTTCATAAAACCCAACTCCTGTGTACAATATGAACATTTTCTCTGGGGGTAAATTTATAGAAAAACCTTGATTTTCTCAACTATAAGCCTGAGAATAAGGAATTCTTGACTGACTTAGATTACTCCATTACCCACTACACTATACAGGGCTTGGTGTGAAACCACTTAGTCAGAACGGAGATGTAAGTTCCAGACCTCTGTCCTAGACTGAAGTGGCCACTGTGTTGACAGACCACCCTTGGAGAGTACACACAGTTGGACCCAAGGTACCTCTTGAAACAAGCACTCCTGTATCCTCTCAAAAGAGGTGTCACACGCAAATACCCTCTAAAACAAGCAGATGTTTAGAATAAATGCTAATAAACTTTTCTAGATTCCTTAAATTAGTGATATGAAAGCAGAAATTAATGCAGTGACTACAGCTTAGATTTAAAAAATTCTTTGAAGCTATGAAACTGTGGGGGTCATAAAAATAATTTTCCTCACATCTTCTAAGTTCTTCTAGCTGGGCAAATAATCAAATTAGCATGACAAAGATTCACAGAAGAAAATGTCCAAAATTTATTATGGATATTCATGCCAGGGTGCCATAAGAATATGAGACCCAAGGAGGCACTGGGAAGTAGAGGTTTATATGTGTTTTTGGACAAAGGGAAGGGGGGTATCTAGAATTTCAAAGGGAAAGCAGGTAATTCACAGGTAGAAGAGAAAACAAACATGTGGTAAATGAATTCTTGCTGGGCCACCCAGAAACAATGGGACATGGGGAAAGTAGAACAAACAGGCTTTTCGAGGTTTGTCCCCATCTGCCACACTTAGTTGATAATATGGTGCTAAGGTGATGCTCCCTCACTTTAAACAGGTTCTTCTATCTGAATTCCTCTAGGCAGGTAAAGAGTGAGAGTCAAAGGTTCTTTCTCAGTTTCTTGTTTCTTAATAAGCAGCTTGAAAATCAACATCCCAAAAGGCATATATTTTGGAGTGGTAAAACTTCGGTTCCCCTCTAAGGTTTTTTTTTTTTTAAGAAAGAGAAACAGGAAGATGGGGGAAATACCAAATTTATATAATGGGGTTAGCGAAAGTAAGTTTATAGTTGTGAATACACGAAACACACATTTTCCGTACAAACAACTGCCAGCCTGCTTTAGCCCAACACTTACTTGTCTTGGAGGTGCCCTTACGGAAATAAAACCTCATTCCTAGACTAAAGACACAAATATGTCCTATTTAATGCTGCATGATCATGAAACTCTTAGTTGCTATGCTTTAATAATCTAAAGGTTCTGAAAACCATCTACATTCAAATCCTTCTTTTGTAGATGAGGACATTTTCTGATAAAACAGGGATTAAACAGCCAGAATTCTGGTACACCGCAGCTTTTTTTCCTGTGATGGAAGCAGAAGGGAATAAAATGTTCTTTTCCGAATTTCATCTAGTTTGCTATGTAGTCCCTTAATCTCCCCAGCCCTCAGAGCCCTTAATTGATAGAAAAGCAGCCTAACCTCTCACCAGAACAGCGCCTGACAGCGGGGGTCTCGGGGCTGTCACTCTAACTCTCCTGTGGCGCAACAGTGACACCCGGAGGGCCGGTGGAAGTGCACACTGCTCCCGACAACCCTCCACTCCCGGCGTGGTGCCCGGTCCGCCAGCACCAGAGCCGGTCAGCAACACAGTCTTCGGCCCTCAACCCAGGCCTACCATCTCCGCATCTGCGTTTTAATGAGAGCCCCATGTTAGATAGAGTGTGAAAAGCACTGTTTCAACAGCGATCTTTATACCACGCTCGCCTCTCTGGGGAAAAAAATGGGGATAGCAGTAAAATTACCCATTCCACTGATTTTTATTTTCTAACCTTCCACTTTCACTTTACAGACCCAAATCATTTCTTTAGAGCTCATAAGCACAGAGGCCAACCCCAAGCTCCAATACAGCTGTCAACAGGGAAAGGCCGAATAATGCATTTGCTCTTGACCAGGTGTAAGCTGCTTTGAAACTTTTTTCAAACTGCCCTGCTATGAAAATACTCAGATTGCACACACTTAAACAGTAAAATATTCCCTTGATCTTGATAGAGTTTTCATATTAATGCCGGCAGGAAAAAATAATCATTTCATTACACTGTATTGGGGACTGCAAGCGGACACACAAAGTAGCACCTTTCTCCTTGCAGAATTTTTCTCTCCTTTTTGGACATTTCAGTTCTGACTTCTCATTCTGAAAAGAGAAGAGGTGATGGCAGAGATGCTTCAATATAGGTGGTTCCCTCTAAGCTGCATTTTACTCATCCCTTTGGGTCTCACCATCAGAGATGCACAGGTGGGGAGGGGGCCACAGACATGTTTTACATCCCCCACTGGTTGGCTGCCATGAGTGAAAGATGGTCTAAAACAGGATGGACACCATGTTAATGCACATGCTCGCACTGAATGAAAACCCTGGTGAGTCTTTAAGAAGGAATGTCAGGCCCTGGCCATTGTGGCTCAGTTGGTTGGGCATTATTCCACAAACCAAAAGGTTGTGGGTTCAATTCCCGGTTAGGGCACATGCCTAGGTTGTGGGTTCAGCCCCTAGTAGGGGCATGTACAAGAAGCAACCGATTGATGTTTCTCTCCCTTCCTTCCCATCTCCCTAAAATCAATAAGCATGTCCTTGGGTGAGGATTTAAAAAAAAAAAAAAAAAGGAAGGAATGTCAGCCTTCAAGCTCCAACAAGCCCTGCCAGAGTGAAAACCACTGAAGTGTCAACGCTACTGTGCTGAGCCAGAGTGAACAAACACCCGTTTCAGTCTCAATGGCTGGTGAGGAGACCTGCTGCAATGTGCACTGACAATCAGGCACCATGGACTCAGATCTGTGAGCTGCATTCCAGGGCATCATCGGACCAAATCCACACTCAGTAGTAGTCAGTCCAGTGGCTGAGGGCAGTTACCACAGATCTTTGCAATTCCACTAATTTGCTGGCTCCTCTTTTATTTTATGCCAAAAGCCAGGGTGACCATATAACTTATGGTCCAAACTGGGACACTCTGAGAGGAGTGCTAAAATGCTAAACAGATGGGATGTTGGGATAATAGGCATTACCCTAGGGTTGTCTCAGATAAACTGGGACATATATAATCTCCCTACCTTTAAAGAACAGAAGAAAGAGTGAGGGAAGGGAAAAATAATAAAGAGAAACACTGAGAGACTGCTTAATAAAGGTACTCCAGAAACCAACTACAAAAACAGGCATCTTATATATATAACCCAATGCCAGGAAACTCAATACATTCTTATTAATGAGATGTAGTAAAAATATACTGTGGGTACAAAGAAAGGCTGAGAGCAATGTGTAATGTCAAATGTGTCTGCGTTATTCCCAATGTCATCACCATTTAGCGTAAATGCCAATGAAATTTTTTTAATACAATCTCAAACATCCCCCTGGGAGCTGCATTCAACATTAAACTGCCTCATTTCTCCTCACCCATAATCTCATAACGGGATTATCTAAATGAGTTCAGAATAAAAATTCTATCTTCTATTTTAAACCAAATAATGCAACAGTTACATCCACAGTTTTACAATTTCACTATGTTTTCACACTCGTTGTATTAGCCAAGTGTCACAACAGCTTCCAGAGATACTTTCTCCAGTAACAGATGAGACTCAAGTTCAGAGAAGTGAGCTCCACTGGGCACATGCCTCTAGTTTTCTGAGTATCTAGCACTCACAGCCTAGGGTAGCCAATGTTAAAAATTATTTTTAATTTACTAATTAAAACTACTTTTGAATGAATGTATTAATTCCATAAGAAAAAGAATTGGTATATTTCTATTCCTGTGTATACTGGGTTGGCCAAAAAGTTCATTTAATTTTTCCAGATGATGGCTATAGTAGTGCTTAGTTGTCTTTAACTTCATTTGAAACAATTTTGTTAGACTGTATTGTGACAGCTGTCATATCAGTGTGCATTTAAAGTAACTTATCAGCCCCAGCTGGTGTGGTTCAGTGGATTGAGCACTGGCCTGTCAACCAAAGGATTGCCGGTTCGATTCCCAGTCAGGGCATGTGCCTGGGTTGCAGGCCAGGCACTCAGGGGCGGGGGGTGGGGGGGATGAGGGGCGGAGGGGGGGCGTGTGAGAAGCAGCTACACATTGATGGTTCTCTCCCTCTCTTTCTCTCTCCCTTCCCCTCTGCCTAAAAATAAATAAATAAAATCTTTAAAAAAAAAAACTTACCAAAACTGGTGAATTTTTGTGCAGCCATTTTAGATGGAAGAATATATGCAACATTTGGGGGTATTATGCTTTATTATTTTAAGAAAGGTAAAAACACAACTGAAACACAAAAGAAGATTTGAGCAGTGTAGAGAGAAGGTGTTGTGACTGATCAAGCCTATGAAAAGTGGTTTGCGAAGTTTCTTGGTACTATTGTCATTTTGGCCAAATAATTCTTTTCTGTGGGGCTGCCTCATGCACTGGAAGATGCATAAGACATCTTTCAAACACATGGGTGTTTAGCAGCACCCCTGGCCTCTACCCTCTAGAAGCCAATAGCAAGAGATAGCTGACATACTCAAAATATCCAACAATAAAGTTATTGGTGGAAATGTAAAATATGTCTTTTATTTTATGGAAAAAAAAACACATGGACTTCTTGGCTAACTAATTATGTTCTCACTTTACAACCCAGTGAAGGCAAATCATATATTTAGAATTTTAAAAAATATATTGAGAGAGTCCTATTAGAGAAAGATAAAAGAAACAAAGAATGTACCATTACTATGCAGTTAGTACAGTGTAAAGGAGAAGGAACATCCAGGAATGGAGGTCTCCAATGGGCAGATTAGCCGTGTAAGGTGCATATGAAAGCAGAAGGTTCAAATGTTCCCGATCAACTGAGATCCTTGAGTTTTAGACCTGATTTCCTTGGACTTCAACAACAGCTCTGTAAAAAACACTTTGCTGAACTACCCATGGAGGGCCTTGGACTGGGTCTGGAATTCACATCCTGCTATATGTGTGTGAGTCAGAAGAAAAACTTGAGGCTGTTAGGTGCCTTCTTCACTATTTGTTCTTCTGAGTCAACAAGGAAAAAATAGCTTGGAACGCTTCATGAGATCACAGCAAAAACTTCTGCTCTTGACCTTTAGGGAGCTTCTCCTCATTTGACACCACAGGTGCATACAACTACAGTAATTATTTTTGCCTCAAGATCACCCACTTAAAGCAAACTGAAATGATTTTTATAACGTTTAGGAATTAGCCTTTTCATGAAGATGGCACCCAAAGCAAAGAAGGAAGGTGTGTGCTGGGGCCTGGGAGGCACACAGCTGGCTGGCCTGGGATCCCTGCAGTGAAAGAACAGAAAGGACAGTGGCTGAGCTAAGACTTGGGTGTCAGCTCCGAAGCTGCTCCGAAGCTGCTCCTCCCGTTTCAGCCAGGCCACACCCCTGCCCCTCCTGAAGCCGTAGCTAGGGCAAAGAAAACAGTGCTAAAAAGCATCCATAGCCACAAAAAAAGAAGATCCGCACGTCACCCACCCTCTGGAGGACTAAGACACTGTGGATCTGAAGACAGCCTAAGTATCCTCGGATGAGCGCCCCTGGGAGAAACAAGCTGGACCACTACGCCATCATCAAGTGCCCCCGACTACCGAGTCAGCCATGAAGACGACAGAAGACAACAATACACTTGTGTTCACTGTGGACGTCAAGGCCAACCAGCACCAGACGAAACAGGCTGTGAAGAAGCTGTATGGCACTGACGTGGCCAAGGTCAACGCCTGATGGGGAGAAGAAGGCACGTGTTCCACTGGCTCCAGACCACAGTGCTTTGGATGTTGCTGACAAAATTAGGATCATCTAAACTGAGTCCAGCTGGCTAATTCTAAATCTAAAAATGTTATCCTAAAAAAAGTTTAGGGATTAAATACACATTTAATGGGAAAAGAGTATGGACCCTAAAAAACTATACCTGTTTTCTGCAGTTTTCATTAATTTGAGACCTGACCAGTGCCAAAGATAAACAGGTATAATGAAATCAAGTTGCATGAAAAGGCAGAAAAAATCCAAAGAGATAAAAAGTAATAGTCCCATTAAACTGAAGCTTCTGTAACTAACTGCTCATCTCATATTTCATCAAAATAATAAAAGTATAATGCAACATACTTGCCTATAATGCCAAGAAATATTAAAAATATCATTATGTGATAATAACATCTACCCACTACTTACTTGTCTAGCCACTGTTTGAATCACTAATGAGAACAGAAAATGATCAAATAAACAGATAAACTATCAAAAAATAATATCCATAAACTTAGCTTATACAGAAACCCTAAACCCATGACTAAGTCACTCTTCTTTCACATGTGGTTCTAGTCAATTTGATTGTTCAGGCCTCTCACCTCACCCCGCCAATACCTCTGGTCGTCTTACATCATGGGATTGCTTTAGAGAGCCTGGAACTCAAAGGAAAATTCCTATTGCAAGGGAAGACATTAAAAAATGATGATTAAAAAAGCAGAAATGTGAGGGCAGAGAACCCTATACACTGTATAGTTCCTAGGGACATTTACTACAGCATGATACAATAATTATAACTGACAACGACAGACCTAACTTATTAAAGGAAGCTTAAATTGGGTTCAATATGTTGGTTACTAAAAATAGCAAGAAAGGAATCTCAAGACATTTTAGGGACTTCAAGAACTTGAGGTATGCACCGAAACTTACTGGTGCTGCAGGCAAAACCAGAGAGCAACTGTGTGGCTTGGCTTCTTTGCCGAGAGGCTGGCTAAAGCTCAATCTGAAGGTTCCTTGTAAAATTCTATAGAGCAGATTCCAAAGAGCCTATATAATAAATTACTATTCTTTGTTGTGTTCATGCAAATAATCAGGCCAAATTAAAAGTGGCCTTACATGCTGTCTCGAAGGGTAGGAGCTCCTTTCTTTCTGCTGCATAGAATTCCATTGTGTAAATGTACCATAGTTTTTTGATCCATTCATGGATGGACCTGGAGAGCATTATGCTAAGTGAAATAAGCCAGGAGGTGAAAGACAAATACCATATGATCTCACCTTTAACAGGAACCTAATCAACAGAACAAACAAACAAGCATAATATAACCAAAGACACTGAAATTGAGAACAGGCTGACAGTCACCAGAGGGGCAAGGGTAGGGAATTTCAGGGGAAAAGGGGAAGGGTTTAGAGCAACAAGTATAAAAGACACATGGACAAAAGCTAGGTGGGGTGGAAATGGGAGGGAGCTGGGGAGGGCTGGGGCAGTGGGCTGGGATGGGAGTAGAAGACAGAAAACTGTACAAGAACAACAATTAAAATAAAGTAAAATAAAATAATAAAAAAAGTGGCCTTAAATGCAGTCTCTTTAATAAAATTAGGGTGATTTTAGGGAGAGAAACTGTGTTTCAATGGAAATCAAAATGTCCAATTGTTACCCACAAACCGATTGAATCCTAGTTTTTTTCAGGTTTTCTTCCAAGCTAATGTTTCATTTTTTTCTTTCATCCTTTGACTTTGAATTATTGAGAATTACTGATGCAGTGTCAGTCATACAGAATTTACCTTCTACTCTGCCTCTCCCTTTAGGATATTTTAAGGCCAATATCTGTTCCTGGTTTTCCTACCTATGCTAGTCTTTTTAAAAATTCTTGTTTTTAGGCAACATTTCCTCAAATATCTCATCCTTCATTCAATGGAGTGTCCCAGGCTCTTGGAGATTTCCTCCACAA
This sequence comes from Anoura caudifer, assembly GCA_004027475.1. Lineage (NCBI taxonomy): Eukaryota > Metazoa > Chordata > Mammalia > Chiroptera > Phyllostomidae > Anoura > Anoura caudifer. Next base: position 171,156 of record PVKU01002415.1, read on the forward strand.
ACTCCAGCCACAGCCCCGGCTCTTTGGGCTGTTCAATTCCACCCTCTTCTCCTTAACGACTTACACCCGGCCCCACAGGCAGGGACAGCTCTACACCTTAGACCACCAGAAGCAGTTATAGAAGAGACCTTTGTTCCTACTCCCCATAACCAGAATCGGGCCAGGTCATTAAGAATAAATCTATTTTACCCTGGCTGGTGTGGCTCAGTGGACTGAGTACCAGCCTGTGAACCAAAGGGTTGCGGGTTCGATTACTAGTCAGGGCACATGCCTAGGTTGCAGGCCAGGTCCCCAGTAGGGGGGTGCGTGTGAGAGGCAACCACACATTGATGTTTCTCTCCCTCTCTTTCTCCCTCCCTTCCCCTCTTTAAAAATAAATAAATAAAATCTTTTTAAAAAATAAACATGTTTAAAAATAAATACAATAAAAAGTGTGATCCCTTACTTCATTGTTAATTAACTAACAGGCTAATTCTTAAAACTCCTAAAAACAGCAGAATAGAACTCAGCTAGCTCCTTTTTACCCAGCTTAGTAGTAATTGATGCTTCTTTAGTTGCAAATACAATAAAACCCTAGGTACTCATCTTGATTGTAACCATATGACCACACTGATCTTAAAATCTCTGGATTATTTAACTGCTTTCCCAGAGGACAATACAGCTCAATTTCCAAACCTAACAGGTCAGGACCTATTCTATTTCTGTTCCCTGTATTTCAGAGGTTAAAAAAACGACTAGCTTTTGCCACAAACACGGCATGAGGAAGAAGCAATGCAACCATGGGAAAGAATGATACATGCTCTGTATAACGACACAGCATGCACTGCACCAGAATATACATTTTCCTACATGCAAAACAAATCAAAGCTAAATCTGGTTCATCTATGTTAAAAAATCCTTTGCTTTTAAACCAAATTCTCTTGGGAGAAGCCCCCTAGAATTTGGACCAAAATTTTGAGTGGAAAACAAATTAAACAAAAAAAAAATACATACTGCCAAAGAGATTTTATTCAGCAAAAGAAACATTTACAGAGTTAAGTAATACTGAAAGTTGTTTTTAAATAGTAAAAAGCAGATCTTAAAATACTGAAAGCCTCCTCAAACAAAAATAACTACAGTAAAAGTTAGTGAACAAAAAGATATTATAAGGCAGTAGCTTTGAAAAACTTATAAATGTAACGGACATTTTCATCAGAAATTTCAAATATGTACAGACACATAAATCTACCTCCAGGAGATTCCAGAGAAAGATGGAGATGCAGGCCTGTCACCCCTACCCCAGCAAAACCATGGTTCAAAATGTCTGTTTTACAGTGTAAGACCTTTCATAATTGTGGTCGAACCAGATGCTTAAAAATGGCCTTGCCTTCACTAGCTTCATGTCTCTACAAACGCTTTCTTCTTCTTTCATTTTGTTTATAAATAGGTTCATATACATTAAAGATGGAGCTAAAGTAGGAGAAAAGGAGATAAATTTACTCATGTAAACATGCAACAAAAAGACTTTCTGGAACACGAAGGACACTTACCCTCGGTCCTCACATCGACACTGGCTGAACAGCAAGGACAGGCTGCCAAGCATAGGCACAAAAATAAAAGTCTCAAAATACCAAAAGGAAGCACTAACTTTCTTCCATCTATAGTAGGAGCTCATCAGATGGAACAGAAAGAAAGATGACAAGTATCTATTTACTGCAAAGGACATAGAGAAATTAATTTCCCTTTAGAAATTCAAATAAATTTCAACTTAGAATTAACACACACACACACGAGTTCTGTCTAGCTTGACTTTTTCCCCTCTCACAGACAGTGAATCCTACCAGCTGACCATTCATGGAAATGCAAACCACCTCTCTGTGCTGGGGATTGGGTGTGTCCATTAAATCAAAATTGGGTAGGAAATTTACAAAAATAAACTTACGCACTACTAAGGTTGGTGAAATCAAACACCTGTTCCAAACCAGACCTGTCATTAAACTCTACTCTCTTCCTTCTAGTTTTCAGTTTGCCCCAATGTAAATGAACTCAGAGACATTGCTGTAAAAATGTCTTTTTAAGGCGAGAGAGAAAGAAATGGGTCTGTGCATGCTACCCTCAAAAAGAAAGGTTATTCTCTCACTACCTTTGTAAAGTGCTAGTGAGGTGGCTTGAGGTGGCTCTGTTCCAAGTTCATTAAGTGCTGCCATAAGCCTTAAATTTCTTTGAAATCCCAATGTTCAGAACACCCTTCGCTGCCCCATTTCTGTTAATGAGAGCGGTGGTGATGGTCTTAGTAGCCATGTCACAACACAAACCCATCACCTCTTGGAACGGATGGAAGGAGTACTAACAAAAAGGGAGAATTACCAAGATGGATATTCTACTTTGCTTCCCATGACCAAAGCCAACACGTGATGAGGTGGATTCTAACACAGGAAACAATTAGGTGAAAGACTTTCATTTGTTTATCTGATAAAGACAGAGTGTACACACACATGCCCAGGCTACCTCTAAACACACTGCATACATCTAATTGCATTAATTATCACTTTCCAGGGGGAGCCTGGTTTCTTACAGCTGAATTTCTCACCATTGCAGGGCTTTCTCCCCACAGGACTACATTATTCAGGCTTTAAGTATCATTGGTGGTAACCAGCAAGTCTCTGTGGGCGATCAACACAGCTCAGGGCAACATCTATTAAAACACTGGCATCAAAATTGACCACTCCCTTTTAAAATTTCACTGCTGCACAGGAAGACATCCTAAAATGCTGATGTGTGTCCCAGAGAGGAATTTCCATTCAAATGAACTCCACCTGCCTGAGGAGTTAAGCTATAGTTGAGTGGCCAAGGGTCTTATATTTCACAAAGCACAGGATTGGGGATGAGAGCTATGGGTCCCTAACTCAGGTGTGAAGTTATTACAAAATGAAACCATGTACAATGAGATCTGGAGATCTTACACCTAGAGCCTGAGACAGACAGACAGACACACACACACGCACATACACACAAAAGGCAGAAGGGAGGGCCACAGTTTGGTAAAATCATCCAAGATCAAATCTGCATACAGAAAGATGGTGAGCTCTAGAGAGAATGATTCCTGCCAACAGTAAGAATGAGAGAAAATTATGAGGGAGGTGTACATTTAAGTAAAATAGAGTGGCGTGTGGTCCCAGGTCAAGGAAAATGAGAGTTTGGAGACAACTCTTGCATTCTGGTGAAACCAAGTGTTTACCGTCAGATCTGTGGCAGAGGGAAGTGCCTCCAAAGAGTGTTTTTATGGGACTCCTGAAGGAATGTAGAACTTACACTGAGGTAGAGCTTTTTATATAGTATGCATTTCATGAAGTCTAGGTGAATGTATTATAATACACAAAAATATCCACAGTCAAATCCATTTGCTTAGCCTTAGGTTAAAAGGAGTAAATTGCCCCTACACTGTGGACACAGTTGCGTCCCCTCTTCTATCTGTTCCTGGCAGTGGCAGTCAAACTGGACGGCGAGAACAGAATCACTCCACGGAAGAGTCAGAATGAAAATGTCAATACGCATTTTGATTTGAGGATTATAGGCATCTACAGCAGAGGATTAAAAGGAACCAAGTCCTTCTTCAATGGCAGAAGTCAAATTCAACAAGCTTATGAAAAACAAGGTCAATCCATCTTGAAAGAATGAACAAGTTAAATCTTGCCCAGAAACTGGGAGTAAAGAATCAACACGTACTCTGCCAAACACCTTGTCTCCAGCTGACAAGACACATCGGGACACTTTATAGAGCTGGTGCCAACATATCTGAGTGCCAACGGTCAGGAAATGTGTATGTGAGACTCTGTTTATAAGCTCATCCCAAACAAAACCAGAATATTCCTAACACAGCAGAAGAGGCCAAGCTATAGTTACCTTCTTGAAATGCACAGTGGGAGTCAAGAGAGCAAATCCAAGAAAGGTGCAGGAGAGAAGAAAACAGAAGTGGGTCGTATGGTGCAGGTGTGACTTCAGCCGGTAAGGCTTTACGGACACCAAGAGATGCAGCAGGAGCAGGGGGCCTAGCGAGTGAACCCCCCACCCACTCGCATTTGGCCGAGGCCTATGTGCAACCAGCCTCTGACACGAATGGTGGGTTCGTCCTCAGTTTCGTGTAGTCATGTTGGATAGGCTGGGGCTCCAGACGTGCTACAGTATTGATATTTTTCTTCATGATATTGCTCTGCCAAAAGAATCACTGGAACAGGAAGATTCTAAGGTATACCCTCAAAGTATTAAGAGGTTTAAGAAGCTGATCAAAAGCCTCAGATAATTACAGTGTAGGTGGAGAAAGAACCATAACAGCACACCTCTTGCATGAGCCATGTCCTCTCCTCCACTAATGATGAAGACCATGAAACTGAACTAACTCGCCTGTCAGTGACTACTGTGCTCATCCTTAATCTGCCTTTGATAAGAACCTCTGGGTTTTTAATTTCAGTGTCCCCAACAGTACTCTGCTCCATAAACTAGGATACAGACTAGTGTATACTTGCATGTAATCTGGACATTTGGTCACCATACAGAGCAAAACTGAGGATACACCAGCACATGGTGAAGAGCTGAGTGAAATGACAGTAAGACTCTGATGACAGCACTAAGTCATTTAGTCATCAGCCTCTAAAAGCTGCTTTCCGGATTTTTGTTATGAACAATATTAACTTTCCTTTTTTTTAGACTTTATTTATTTTTAGAGAGAAGGGAAAGGAGGGAGAAACAGAGGGAGAGAAACATCAATGTGTGGTTGCCTCTCACACACCCCCTACTGGGGATCTGGCCTGCAACCCAGACATGTGCCCTGATGGGGCATCAACCAGCAACCCTTTGCTTTGCTGTCCAGTGCTCAGTCCACTCAGCCACACCAACCAGGGCACAATATAAACTTTCTTTATGCTTAAGGCAATTTCCTATCTCACATAGGAAATGTGCTCCTATCTGTTCTAATTTAAAAGTTCCTTTTTAAATCTATACTATATTATGGGTCCCTGTATATGAAATACTCTTGAGTATCCACCATTAGAAAAAGTCGTCTACAAAGCATTATCTAAAAAATCCTAAATATTTTGACATTAAACATTTAACCAGAAAACATTCCTGGGTGGTCTCTTGGTCCCATAGGACAGTGGTTCTCAAAGTGTGGTCCCTAGATAAGAAATATCACCATCACTAGGGAGCTTAATAGAAATGCAAATTCTCAAACCTCACTCCAGACTTACTGAATCAGAAACTCCTTGGGGTAGGGCCCAACCGTGTATTTAAATATGGTGCCCAGTGATTCCGATGCATTATAAAATTTACGAACCACTGCTGTAGGAAATTCTACTTACGACATCAAGTATCAGTCATCACTAGTCATAATGAAATACATATTTAACCACACAAAATGGGTTCAGTAGGTACCACCCTGCCCTACATTTTCTACACAGGGAAAGTGTTATCATATATGAAGAAAAGCAGAAAAGACAAAAGAACATTCAACAGTCTCAAACAAAAGCTTTCACATCATTACTGTGTAGAGAAAATAACAATATTTGTTAGTGTCTATAGAAAACAGAAAACCTGGGAATAGCAGACCTGAAAAAACAATGGGGTTCAAGGGATGACTACTCCAATTAACCAAAATAAGTTTATTTTTTTCTGATAAAAGTGAAATTAAGGAGCTGTTGGAGGAGTTGAAAAAAGTAGAAATTGTCAAAAGGAGGGGCATGTAACTGGATTAAATAAAGCTCCAGATGAAATATTCCTGAGATGTGCAAAGTTTCGACAGGGGACTGGTGACTGGTGACTGGTGAACACATGCAAGTATGAAGTGGCTTGGTAAGGACTCTAAGGGAGGGTGGCTCTCTGGGCCTAACGGAAGGTGGGCATTCGATTAAGGGCGGATGGAACAGGATGCACGGGCAAGTAGGAAGCTGACCAGCAAGGTTCTGGATCTGGGCAACACTACTCTGCTGATGGAAAGTGATGGTGCCTCCATGACACCCTTAATACTGCCCTGAATGCTGTGGGGCAGAAGGAAAACAAAGAGATGCATATAGTCCAGGTGGGAGAGAGGAAAAGGGGAAGGTAGATATTAAACACTCCAGAAATAAGCACCTATCTCGCATAGTTTGGCATGCAAATGATGAGAAACAGTAAGACAATCAGGACAAGATTCCTGAGAAGTTTAAAACAATTCCAACAATTCTCACCAAGTAGGGATTTGCATGCGGATAGCTAAAACCAGAGTTCTCAACCTTGGCTGCCTATTGCAGTCTCGCAGTCTCGGGGGAAGCCCTACATCCCATTTTATGAGAAGAGACTAGGCCCCACCCCAGATCACTTGACACTGAATCTTTGAAAAGGATGCTGGAATTAGGTGTATTACTTTTAAATGCCTCTTCCAATAATTCTGGTGTACAGTGAGGACTGAGAATTGCTGTTTGAGAATATTAGACAAATAGTAAAACTGAGACCATCTAAAGCCTACATGTCCCATGCAGAAACTGAGTTTGTGAGTCCTTATAAACAGGATGTGAGTGGATGAAAAGAGAATATTAATAAATTGGGAATGCTACTTTTATATTTTCCTGTTCTACTTATATAGAATTCTTACTTTACTAAGTATAGAGGGAATAGATATTCTATTTTAAGAACTGGCTGTAGTCTTCAAGGGGCTTATTATGAATAAAGTAAGAACATTCCCTCTGAGGGTCACATTAGTCGGTTACATTTTGGGGAAAGGTCCACATGAGTCAATCCAGGGCCTGCAGTTCTCTGAAAAGGGCACCAGGGAACAGAGAGAAGCACGTTCATGCCCCAAGGACCTAAGACTCTAGTTGGAGAGATGTGACCATCACACAGGTGCCAAAAGAGCAGAACAGAGGTGGACAGGGGCAGTTCCGTGAAGCAGAGGGAACCTGGGTGAGGACTGGGGGTGGGGAAGGAGGGAGGGCTAGGTCTGGAGGGACAGCATGGTGGCAGGCAGGCACAAGGTTTTGCAGGGCCTCCACAGACAGGCCAAAATGCTGGGGGTAGGTATGGGAAGGTGGAATACACAATGGGAAGTAGTCGTCTGGCCCTAACGGTTGACTCCCCACTTCTGTTCCACCGAGGTTTGTTACCATAGTAACCTCATCCCCCTTACTAGTGACTGGCTTAGGAAAAGACATGCGACTCAATTCTGGTCAGTGACATACAAGGAGATGTTCTCTAGGGAAGTTCTGGGAAAGGCTCCCTCACTCCTGAGAGAGACACACAGTGTCATCTGGACGTGACACCTGCCCTTCTGCAGCCATCCTGCCACCATGCAGACAGCCCACCAGCAGATGGCGTGGTGCAGAGCAGAGCGGCAGTAACAAGCTGGGCTTCTGATGATACAATTATGTCACTGAATCAACCTCAACAGCTATTCCCGGGACTTCTGTTATGAAAAAGATGACCCTTCCTTATCATATAAAGCAATTTGATTTGGGGGTGTTTCGGGGTTTTTGCTTGTACCTATGACTGTTCAAACTTGCACCCAAAGCTGTGAAGATGAGCCGGACTGAATTCTTGAGGGCCCACAGGCCGGGTTCAGCAGTCTGGGTTTTGCACTGCGGGCAAAGGGACTTTATGAGCTAGGAGTCTTGGGAGTGAGAGTGCGCTGTTGGTAGTAACCTGAATAGCAGGAAAAAGTGTAATAAGTATTATTACTTATTAGCCCATAAAATCTTTCATTCCCTAATTGTCTTATGGGACACTAAAAATGAGTGCATAAAAAAGTCAAGATTGGGCAGAAAGTGGTACAGAAGCTCATAACATAGGAAGGAAAGAGCCAGGTCACCTTGGCCTGTTTGCTTTGCTAAAACACTCACTTTCATTATCTTTTTTTTAAGAAATTTATTGGTTGCTTCTTACGTGTGCCCTGACCAGAGAATGAACTGCAACCTTGGTGTTTAAGGACGACGGTATAACTAACTGTGCTACCCGGCCAGGGCCTCATGATCTTTTTTGATGAGGCACCCAGGCAACCTCCCTGTGCCAATCAATTCAAAATTAAACACTCAAGCAGCTCATCAGAATGGAAATGTCCCTCCCCCTCCCCACACACATACACAGAGACAATGTGCAGCTACAGAATTTTAAAGCCCCATCCAAAAGAAAGGCTCTGCCCTGTGTCCCAAAGGGTGCTAAACCTGCACAGGAAAGCAGCTGTTAGGAAAAAACCAAACCCACACAAACTGCTTTAGTTTGCATGAAATCTGCATCCATACCAGCGACAGTACATGGAATGAGCAATTATCTTCCCATGCTCCCAATAATTATCTTCTCTAACCAGTTTTTAAAATATTTCCCATTCAACTCTCCTTTTAAGATTAACAACACAATTACTAAACCATCAATTCCTTTAACCTCTTCTCTTAGAATCCTCAGGTAAAGCATGATTATCCAGACAAATAATTACATGCTGTGAATGTATCATCCCAGAGATCAAAATCTGGAAGGATGGAATTTCAGCAACGTTTTTGGCCGAGAAAATCTAGAAAAGCTGGTTGCTGATATCTGATGTTAAAGGAAAACATGAAATCTGACTTCAACAGCATTTCACTGCTACTTTCTAAAGCTTGATCAATGACTAGTCATCCTTAATTTGAAGGTCAAATGTCCCTTTCTCTTCATTCAGATCTTTATTAAGTGACTATTACGGCGTAGATACAGGCTCATCCTTGGGAGACAGGGATCAATGATACAGGCTCCGCACTCATGGAGCAGAGTGATGGAGGAAGTTTCTACGACATGTGCTTTAACTGTACGTTAAATACTCTCCTGCAGATGTGAGCTGAGAGCTACAGAAACACAGAGGGCGGGAGATATCCCAAACTGGGATGTGGAAAAAGCTTATCAGGGGACATCACTGTTGAAGTGAGTTTTAAAGATGAGCAAGTTGGCCCTGAGCGGGAGGAAGTGTAGTGTTCAAGGAAGACCTGCGGCAGATGCACAGGCAAGAAGAGTCAAAAGGATGGGGTTGGACGAGGAGGTTGTGGGAAAGTAAATCTGCCAAGGCTGGATGACTGAGGCCTTTGTATGCCAAGCCAAGGAATTTGGGTTTTCTTCCGAAAGCAGTAGGAGTCACTGAAAGTCACCTGAGCTCTGAAGCCACAGGATTGGGTTAGTTTTTCAGAATTATTGCTCTGGCTGAAGTGAGGAAAACGACTTGTCTAGAGGAGGGGCACAGTAGTGGTGGGGCCAGAGGGAGGGAGGGCCGGGCCGGAGGTGCAGGCAAGGAGCAGGGCTGTGTGGAACAGTTGAGCCCAAGAGAATAGTTGATAATCCTCCAAGGGCCCAAGAGAACAGTCCACAATCCTTCAAGAGAAAGGAAAGGAGAAGTCTTGAATCTCGGGGTGGAACACTGTGAAGACCATGGGACTCTTCTGGTCACGGCTCCCCAGGGGGGAGCCCCATGAATCCTGGGGTGCTGTTGCAGCCATTTTTGTGTGGGCCAATGACTCTCGTTGATAATTACGTTCGCTGAGCATAAACTGTACTGTGCATTCAATGTTTCTACCTCAGCGTGTGAATTCATGCCCTTTGTTTCAAAGCAAAGGAATAAGAAAATGTTTGTGGACAGCATGCAAACACACCAACGCTGAGCAGAAACGACAACGGACACCGTCACTCCTAGGGCTGCTTATATCAAGATGTTTGTTCCCACCGACCAGTCACACCCTGACTTTGCCTTTTCATCAGGCAACATTCAACAACCTGGCCTCGATCAAGCTTTCTGCAGCCTCTCAGTTCCTGCTTATCATCTTTCACCTGAAACTTGTCTATGCTTTCAATTAATTATTACCTTTTATTCCCTTCGTTGTTAAAATAAACACTCAGCTTCCACTAACAGATGAGCTAATGTATGCAGAGTACCTAGTACACTGACTGACATACAGCAGGCACTCAGTAAGTTGTTATTCTTGTCTGCTGCTTACAACATCTTCCACTCCCTTCTTCTCCCAGCTGGGAGTCCACTAGCCCAGTTCTCCTTCCAGTCTGTGATATTCATTCTCTCTACAGACACACAGGAGGTACTTCATGTGCGCGTTTTCACGGTAGACCACAACTGTGTGATGCAGGGTGAGTACTGCGTAGCTGTTCTAGGCCTGCGCCGGAAGAAGAGAGAAGCAGGTATTCTTTCTGATTCATCAGGTATTCTTTCTGATTCATGTTTGCTTCACAGACCAATGCATTTTCTCTCAGGACCTGTGCCTGGATATTTATGATTTGTTTGTCTATGATGTACCTTCCAGGAGGAACAAGAATAGTTAAGTTAGTGAATCAGAAAATGTCACTGTTTTTCCCAGCAACTCATCTGAGCAGATGGCAAATGATTATTTTTTATGGCTTGTTTCTCTATTACATGTAGAAATATTTATTAACATTGTATTTTCTGTCACATGTGCGCAAATAGCAAGAAGCCAAGTCAGGCAGCTGCCAGGAAAGTGGGCAGGGGGAGAGTGAATGCCTTAGCAGGTGAGCAAGCCTCAGCCTGGGGCAGGGGTGGGGGTTGCAAGGAACACCCACTCACTCCCTTAAGTGTTGACTAAGCAAGGCAACATAAACAGCCATCCAGAGTTACTCTGACCACATAAAGTCACGTTTCATCAACTCTGAGATACCATTATCACAAGATGGACAGTTTAAAAAAAATATTCTCACCTAAAGATATCTTTATTGATTTGAGAGGAAGAGAGGTGGGGGGGTGGAGGGGGATAGAGACAGTGATCAGTTGCCTCGTGTATGTACCCCGACCAGGGATTGAACCTGCAACCTTTTGGTGCATGGAATGACACTCCAATAAACTGAACTGGCCAGCCAGGGCAAGATGGGCAGTTTTTATGTATCACTGAGAAAGCAAAAGCACCCAAGATGGGGGGTTGAATGGGGAGCCCCACATGAAGATGGGGCACCAAAAGGCCACAAAGAAATAGGTTTGGCCATGCAGAAAAGGATGGCAAGGAGCCCTTGGAACTGGGTGGAGGGATGAGGAAACCTCCCCTGAAGGTCTCAATCATAAGACAGTATTAGGGTGGGTTTGCTTTTGAATTCTCACCACCAGGGTGGTCCTAATGCCCTCAGGCAGGAACTGCAAATCGTGGTCTCAGTTTGGAAGTGGCCCACGTAACCACAGAAGCAAACTCTCTGGAAGAAGTGAACTTCAGAGGCGATAATAAAGTACATCCCAATAGATATGTTAATGCATCAAAATATGTGCACCTGGAAACAGAAACACGGAGACTTCCACCCACCATGAGTACCATCCTGGGAGTTATTTACGGTCTGGAGCTGAAAATACCCAAACCAGGAAGAGGTCAAGACAGAACACAAGGTCCAAAAAGGAGGACAGGATGCAACAGGTAACACACGGTAGGGAGGGAAAGCACACAGAAGGGTCAGGCGGGCAGCTGCTACCCTGCCACCAGGAGGAGCAGGGCTGGCCAAGAGGGCTGGGCCCGGAGCTAAGCTACTGTCCACGTGTTTGTCTGGCTTCAAGAAGCAGCAAAGGACTTCTCCCAGCTTCAATTCCCCATCAATGAAATGCATAATACCATCTCTAGGATTACTGAGGAAACGAAAAAGCAACTATAATTTAAAAGCATTTTTTGTATACTACAAAAGCACTGTGCCAATAAAAAGGATACTGATTATTCTTGAGATAAAGATTCAGAAGGGCTCCTTTAGTCAGATCCTGTTTTCTATTTTTTTGTGTGTGTGTTTGTAGTTTTCATATAGCAACAGGCTGTGCATAAATCAGGCACTTAGTAAGTCCTTATTAAGTGAATAAATAAATACTGCTAACTTCTGGCCTCAGCCCTAAATTCCTGCGGGTTGTTGGTTGCCTCTGCTGCTAAAAATAGAAGGGGGAGAAAAAACAAAAACACCAGTCTAGAACACAAGGTATTTATACTCAAGCAAGTGCACCCAGGAGCCCACCCTCCCCACCCCCACCCAGTCTCCCTGAAACTCATCACACCTACAACAAATCAACATACTAGCTGGGATGACATGAGGTTTTCACAGCGACAGACTAAAGGCAGACTTCAAGAGGCAACTTTACAGTGGAATCAAACAGGATAGAAGACAGGCAACTTCAAAAAGCGGGGAGGGGGCGGGCGGGTTCACTACTGGCCAAAAGGACCCTCAGCATCATCAAAAGGCATCTTTGGGAGAAGAAACCAATGTCTCGATTTCTTGGAATATACTGGCATCTGCTGGTCAGGCTTATTAAAAGGGATCAATTAGAGGAAAAGAAGGTCATTGCCAAGGCACATGCTTGAAGTGGGAGGAGAGAGACGTCCCTAGGCTGACAGTGAGAAACAGGGTCAAAGACGAGGACTGTCATTTCCAACTGGAGTGGTCCAGGGTACTCTGAGGGGATCTATGGTTTAGGAAGAAGAGGAGAAGGAAACAAGGACTTGGGGTTCCCCAGGTTCATTCTTCTTCTACCACAGGACTCTGGGTGGACTCATTCACAAACTGAAGACCAGGAGAGGATGATCTAAGGCACAAGCTATATCCCAGACTTCATGATTTTAGATATTTAATGATGGCAGGAATAGTAGCCTGCTGTTCATTCTCTGCTGCCCACCACGCTTTCCAGCTGGGAATGGGGTATGGGTGCTAAGGAAAGAACAGATCAAATAAATAAGAATGAATACATGCAAAAAAATGGCTACCCAGAGCAGTAAAAGGAATAAATTGGGAAGAGGCTGGGAAACATTGATGTACTCACAGAATGCATGGAATTAAAGGGGAGCTCCAGAAACCTGAACTGGATACAGGAGAGTTTCTGAAGTAATTCAAGGGTGGGTTTAAGAGGCTCGGGAGGAAAAGGGTAATTTGGGACAATGGAGAATGGGTAAAGCTGGGAAATGAACTGAGTGGTGGTCTATATGAGCCGTCTAGAAAGAGGGCCAAATTCTCACAGTCTTCAAGTATACAATCGGGTATACAAGTACCTCCCCAAGCCAACAGACTCAGGAGACTGATCACGTTAAAGCACAGGTGCACGTTTGGCCAAAGAGATCTGACGCTTCTTTCCATTCATTTTATTCTGATCACTTGTTTGTGCAACTATTTCAGGATGTTTCTTGAGTTAACAAACCAGGTAAAGGCAGAGTCCTGTCAAAAACACTAATTAAAAAAAAAAAAAAACGATTAAACAATCTCAACTTCTGGTCTTTTCTAGACATTCCTGACAGAAGTAGGCATTGTAAAAATATACAACATTTAACAATGAGTAACTATCAAAAGACCCAGCCTACGAGTTTCTGGTGGATTTAGAGAGAAGAAAAACAAAAACATGAAGGCCTGAGCTTTGCCCAGTAACAAGCAATTTTTCTGGGAAACCTGGAAACGAGGTTTATGGCACCTCAGTCAGGCTGTCAGCCAGCATTTTTGTTGGACTCAAGTTCTTAGAGATTTAAATGTTTCCTATTTTCAACCACTGGCCTACAGCTAAATCCTTAAGAGTTCTTATCTGGGGGTCCCACTTGATAAAGACTTAAAAGAATATACTTTAAAAACACTTAAACAAATCTTTCCCACGACAGTGGGCTTGTTCTTCAGGAGGAAATCTGGGGGGAGGTTTTTTGCTAAACTGCAGAAGTTGGCTGACAAAGGAGAGGCGCCGCTGTGGGGCTGCAGGGGCTGCCCTGGACATTAACTATCCTCACTGCGTATCCCCGGAGTGGCACCCTTACAAACACCAGTTTCTTAGATACTAATCTTAGGCCCCATCACCATTTTATAATTTGGAAATTAAGAAATATAAAAGTTGAATAGTCTGCTCAAGGGCAGAAAGTCCAAGTCAAGACTCAAGCTTTAAACCAAGGACTGTGTGGATGCATACCCTTGAACTCCTACTTAGAGACAGGCTCTCATTGGTGGTTTGGTGAGAAGTTTATTTTGTTTTGAGTTGCATTCTAAAAGAGACACTGGTCTGTTTGTTAATGGAACTTTTAGGATGCCTCTAGGCAGCTCTCCAGGTACATACTAGATTCATTTGAGACTTAAATAACTATTTATACATTGATCACTGCTCCCCCTGGATTTTGAGCTTCTTTCAGGAAAGGATCCAATGCCTTATTCATCCTTGTAGCTGGCTTTCACCACACCTGGAGCAGTGCCCCATCACACAGAGCTGAGAGGGGCATGAGATGGTGAGACAGACAGACAACTAGCTTCTTTTTGCTCCAAGGGAAGTCTTTTATAGAGACTGAAAGCACAGTCATCAATTCCAAATAAATTTAACCATGTTTCAGGTATTCCTCAACACACCCAAAATTAGACTACTCCCTTATTCCCCCTCCCTTCTTTCCACACTTTGTAAACTCCCATGACACAGCAGGACAACAAAGGCTTTAAAAGCAAACTGTATCTAGAAACTTAAAAAAGTTTGAGAAAAATTTTAATGGAAAATGAACTTCACATAAAAAATGAGTAAATTTCAGTCTTTGAAAATTACGATTCAGCTTTTGGCTCTCTGAGCAGCTCCATGGCGGGTAGCAAGAACAAACGCCTTATGAAAAGGCTGCAAAAAGGGAGCCAAGAAGAGAGTGGTTGATCCTTTTTCTAAGAAAGATCGGTATGTGTGAAAGCATCAGCTATGTTCAATACAAGAAATAATGGAAAATCCACTAGTCATGAGAACTCAAGAAACAAAATTGCATCTGATGGTCTCAAGGCTTTTGTTTTTGAAGTGAGCCCAGCTGATCTGCAGAATGACGAAGTTGCATTTAAAAAACTCAAGCAAATTTCTGAGGATGTTCAGGGCAAAAACTGCCTGACTAATTTCGATGGTGTGGATCTTACCCATGACAAAATGTGCTCCATGGCCAAAAATGGCAGACCAGGACTGAAGCTCATGTAGACGTCAAGACTACCGATGGTTATTTGCTTTGTCTATTCTGTGTTGGTTTTACTAAAAAACAGAACGCTCACATTCAGAAGGCCTCTTATGCTCAGCATCAACAGTTCTGCCAACTCTGGAAGAACATAACAGAAATCATGACCCAAGAGGTACAGATAAATGACTTGAAAGAAGTGGTCAACACACTGATTCCAGATAGATTCATGGGGAAGGGAGCAGTTTTGGAAAAGCCACTAGGGATGAGACAGGTGCTAAAGTTGAATGAGCTGATGGATATGAGCCCCCAGTCCAAGAATCTGTTCAAAATTCAGACATTTAATGGTGACAGATTAAAAATCCAATCTGTGGGGAAAATTACAATTCAGCATTTGTGTGAACAGCACGTAGGATTCATATTCTCTCTCTGCCCCTTTCATAATAAGCAGCTTACGCGCAGGCCAGCAAGGCTGCCCAGCACTGGGCGGCACGCCCAAAGACCCCAGGTATGTGGTCTGAGCTCTGTCAACGGGAACCTCTGAATAACTGGGCATCTGAACTTGGGCAAACCGCTTACCTCCTTATTGAAAAATATATTCTTATTTTTTTAACCTCAGAAGACCATGGAGAAATACAATGCTTTGATCTATACAATGCTTCAAAATATGAAATTTTATACAGATTCTTACACTTGCATAATGCATGAGCGACAGAGTAGGCTGTCTAGAAATACCCATTCAACAAATAACCTTTCAACAATTTGATGGAATTCTAGAATGACTTTAATCTTCCCCTCTATTTTTTTATATTAATGAAATTTGTTAACATGTACGTGCATTATTTTTACCAAACCAATTGTTTTATTTTTAAAATGCTGACTTTGAGTAAATGAAAAAAAAGAAGAAAATAGGTTCTAGATATATTAAGAATCTCATGCTACTGAAAAAAGTGCTCCAGGATCCATAGGTACATGGATTCAAACTAGGTTTGCTAAAACAAATGAGTGACAGAACCTCAGTAATTCAAGGAGTCCCTGGAGGAATGGTCTAGGGTTTTGGAGCCTGACAGTCCTGTGACAAATTCTCAGCTCTGCCACTAGTTGGCTTGAGACTCTGGATGTATAGTGTCTCTCTAAGGCTTCCCAATCTTGCAAGGATGATAAAACATGAAATCATATATATATACACAGCACCAAGCACGCAGAGGATGTTCAGTGAATGCCTATCATTTATTCTTATCAGAGGTTTCCGAAGGCAGTTTTTTAGGTTTGTTTTCTCTCTTTCTTCCCAAGCAACAGCAGAGGTTCCCAGGACAAACCAAAGTCATCTGGCAGAGCATCTGTGTTTCTTCATCCCCCATGTCTGAACTGCATTCCCTCCACCCGTGAGGCCATAGCCCATATGTGAAGGTCAACAGTAAGATACCATATTAGGTGCAGGAGCAAGGGAGTGAGCAGACGTGGGCTGGAGAGTGAGATTTGAGCTGCACTTGTCAAAGGAACTGTTTAGCAGAGAAGAGGACACCCGATGCTCTTGTCGGTGGGGAGAAACCAGGTCTAGCTGGAAGAATGTCTATTAGTCATGGGAAAGAGAGCAACAGATTATCACGGAGTTTTAGATTTTTCATCTCTAACTGCCTAGAATTGCAATTCCTTGAACACTTTGTAAGTACAGAGCAGATACACCAGTACGACATAACTGAGGTCTAAGGCCTTTTAAGTCTTGATTTTGCTTTTTCTCAGGATAATGGGCCAAGTGATCAGAAATTCCTGTGTGGACTCAGACTCTTTCTCTGTCATGACTTGGAAATTTCCAGCCTGCTAACTTGTTACATGATAGCTGTCAACTTTCAATCACCCTGCCAGATGAGGCCCAAAGGAAAAATTCTTAAGTGGACTTTAGGTGAGAAGCCTGAAAAGAGGAGAGTGTGAATCAAATACCTTAGCTTTCTGGTATTGGGCATTTGGGCAGTTTGGCCCTTAAACAGGGATTCAGATAGAACAGATGGGAGAAAACAAATGAGAGGATTTGACCCAAGAGGCTTAACTCTGGTAAATCAAGTGATGACTAATTTCAATTTGGAATTCGATCAACTCAATTAGCAAACTGGTGCCCTATATTCAAGTCAAGAGCAAAACTGTTCACAAGGCTGTAGTCACTGAAAAAAGAAATGCCACTTCTTATTCCTTCAAAACTTATATCCCTAATTCTACTCTGTCCCCTTATTTAATTAAAAATCTTTTTCTTTCTTGCAAAGAATTACTTGTGGCTCGCTTGGCCCAAGAAGGTTTTCGGAGGTGGGTGGTTCAAGAGTTAACAGCCGTTCCAAGGAAGGGCGGGAAAGGAATGGGCTGCGGTTAAGGACACTGAGTAATGGAGTGTGAGAGCGTTTCGGAAGCCTTTAGTGCCTGGATCAAGTCTTCTGGCCTGCCCAGACCTGAACCACATGACCGAGATACAACCAAAGAATTTAAACCAGCGCCATATATTTGGAAAAACACCACCACCCGAGGAAGATTCTGCTTAAAGTATTTTGAAATTACAGCAAATGGCTAATGTTTTATTAAAGTTTAACATGGGGATATACTGTAAATGAAAATTACAGTATGGCTGACTCCAGGAAATCTGCGTTCCGTATTCCGTGTGCACCCCATAAATTAAAGGCAAAATTACTTGTGAATCATCAAATATCATTATCTACTCTATCCCTTGCTGAATGCTGCAAAGCTATGATAATTATACAGTAGCTTATTTGATTCTAAAAGAATGGCAGATTTAGCTACCCTGAACTAATCTCAGCTCTTTGTGTAAATACACATTTTCAAAATTTAAAGCAACCGGGCCAAACCAAATAGGATGATATGTAAAGGGAAAGTGATGTGTAGCTACCTGTCCCAAGGAAAAAGTTGCTATGTCACCAGCTCACTGCTGATGCCAAAGTCTCGATTTCAACCTACCTTCCTCTCTCACCTTCCACCCAACTAGACAAATGAGACTATGCATCATGATACCGCTAAGTATGACTTGAAAAGTAACATTTAGAAAAACTATTCTTGAGGCATGGATAAAACACTCACCCCAGCCCCCCAAATTCAAAAACACCGTAAGTCTTCCTTACCCCTTTGACACAAGGATTGACTCTGAAGACTGAACTTAGATTTAGCCATA
This sequence comes from Anoura caudifer, assembly GCA_004027475.1. Lineage (NCBI taxonomy): Eukaryota > Metazoa > Chordata > Mammalia > Chiroptera > Phyllostomidae > Anoura > Anoura caudifer. The sequence continues at coordinate 189,189 of PVKU01002415.1, forward strand.
TGAGAGGGGCTTCTAACTGACCAGGATAAACATTTCTTCAAAAGAGAGAGCCCTGCGTTTACGTACGGCCATTTTTTTTTTTTTTCTGCGAAGGGGGCTGAGGATTTCCACCAACACAGTGAATGTAAATTCAGAAAATATTAAGTCTACACTTAAAAATACTTTAAGTCACAATGTAACCAAATAGGCAAAAGTTGGTCACTAATTCTCTACTTCTCTTCTTCAACAAGTTTATTCTCTATTTTAAGGTGGCAGGTAAAGTTTTTCAAACATTTTAAAGTCAGATTCTTCTTGGGATCATAGGGTGGAGCCAAATGTGCCTCAGGGCAGATAGGAATCGGTAGGAGCCAAAAGAGAAAAGCGTGCCTCCCCACCCAGCTGTGAACCAGCGTGGCTCCTGCTGAATCACAGCACCCTTTCCCAGATGACAAACTGGGCGGAGGTGAATGGAGAGTCTGTTTTAAATTGAGCAACCTCTATCAGTAACTGTCATTTAAAAAATTATTTCATGGAGGCCTACTGTGTGTGAAGCAGTGAATTAGGTACCTAGGAGTGAGCATGTTTTTTAAAATATTGTACTCTGTGTAAAAAAAAAAAAAAAAAAAAGTATGTCCTGATAAATATTTTGACAATGAGACAATACCTGTTTCTTGCATTAAAAATGTGATCTGGAACCAAAAACACTCCACTGTTCTCAATGAATGCCAAAGTTTTACACCACATGGGGTCTAGATCTATTTTATTCTCAGGAATATTGTTCTTTATCCAAAGGAAGCTGAACTTCACAGGTAGAACTGTCAAAATAATCTTCGGAATGAAGTCTTGTGTGCCAGGTGGATAACAGAAGGCAGATGGGGCCAAACGTATTTCTTTGATGACTGCCCACAACACGCTTGGCATCCGGAGGGCAGTTCCATAAATACTGTTAACTGACAACAGCCAGGATTCATTTCTTCCTCCACTCTGCCCACACCCTCTTTCCGCAAGATAGTCCATTCTATAAATATGTGTTTTCTTTTTAACAAAAGTGATAAGTCTTAAGTGCAGCCTCCTCCTGAGAGAAACTTGAGTAGAAAAGAGGAAAACAGAACAAGCAACTGAAAGTACATATAGGCATGTGTCAGGAGCTGGCCTGCTGCTCTGAGTTTCTGCCAAAGAAGATAGGTGCAGAGCGTTGGCCTATCGGCCTAAGCTGATGGTGGGAAAAACTCAGCCCAGGAAGCAATTTTTCCAACCAGCCCATTTTGCTTGTGCCCGTCCCCCAACCCCAGCCAGATGAAAGAAGTGTAGCTGGCTCCTTATCACCTTCCAGTAGCTGTAACAGAGACACTGGGCTCTTCCTGCCTGGCTGGCTTCTGGCCAAGAGCAAAAGTAACTTTTAAAACTAAACAGATATACCCATATGAGCAAGTGCTGACATTTATTGTGGTTCGGGGGGGGTGGCGGGGGGGGCGGTTCCTAAGGAAATAAAACCCAGGATATTAGACATTTGCCATCCCTCATTCCTTCTCCTTAATCCTCTCCCTCAACTGATTCCATTTAGCTTTTGAAGACAAAAAACATGTCTGGTTTTGAAAAATAAATGTTTAACAGCAAAGCCAACAAGTGACAGTTGTAGAACATAAATTGTTAAATGAAGCCACTCCTAATTCATAAATTAAACCACAGTGAAATAACTTTAAAGATATCTCAAATATATCATGACTCTAATGCTTTATTAAACACAATAGTATATTTCTTACAAGAGTGGGGGTAAAAACTCAACCTGACTCACCACTCACTTATGGCACTGTATTTTGAAAACTGAACAAAAGCTACTCTCTCAGAATATGAAGGTCTTCCAGGGTGGGAATTGCATTTTCAGACATATGGCAGATTACATCACTATTCATCAAAATGTCAGGTCCCTTCCCAAGGGGGAATCATATATCCCAGCTCTGTCGAACTCAAGTATGGCCATGATATTTGCTCTGGGTGACGACCCTGTATCAGTTCCAGGAGGAAGCTCAAAGTGCTAGCATAGAACTTCACCTTGTTCTCTTTCCCTCCTCTGCTCTGAGGAATAGCAATGAGTCAGACAGAGCTGCTCTGTCAATGGACTGAGGTCAACGCAGAGCAGAGCAGCAGCTGACCCACAAGGCACGTGCAGGACAGCTATGAAATCAATGTTTCTTTTGAGAGCCACTGAGATTTGGGGTTATGCAGTATTACTATCTTGATTGATATTGAATGTCATATAGGACACTCAATAAAGCTTGGATAGACGGTTGGGTGGATGGAGAAATTGTAGGAAGTATTCAATGGTAAAATTTGGTAGGTATCAATTGAGGATAAATCTAGTATTTCCTTACAGGGTGTGGAGACAACCAGCTTTTAGTTTAAGTGACAGCTTGGAGAAGTGGCAAACAAAATAAAGGTTTTGTAAAGTAAAATAAAGATCTGGGCTATGCAGCTTCCTAGCAATTTAATCAACATGTAACATACCTAGTGTAACAGTCAGCAAAAGATCTGTAATGCAGTTGCTCCTGACATGGACAGAGTATCAACTGGCCTCTGAGGAGTCACCGAAGTGATTGCCAAAATAGCTTCACTTTAGTCCCATGGACACAATTTGCAATAAGACAGTTCTGGGGACTGGATAAAAGTTAAAAGCCTAGTAACTCACACAAGTCCCCAAGGTAACCTTAACTCTGAAATTTCATCTTGTTGACTAAGCCCTTGAGCATTAAACAGCATTTGTTTATTGGCCATCAGTGGAGGGCGAGGCGAGGTGTGCTAGGCTGGTACTGGGTGGAGAGAGAACAGTGGAATGATGGGTGTAGAAGAGTCCTTGCTGCTCCTTAACATGAGAGACTTTTCCTGGGCTTTTGAGCCTGAAGAGGCTTGTCTGGGCAGGCAAATAGCATCAATGCAGGTGCACAACATGCGTTATCAGCTGGCACTGCCTTTGGACAGCGCACACCAAGGCCCGAAACAGGCCAGCTTTCTTCCACCTGGATTCGGCAGCTGTCTTCCCTATTTCTCTCTTTCATTACTCATGGATCTTTTGTTAGGTCAGGTGCCATTTGGGATTTCTTCCACCCCCATCTTCTGTCCTTAGATGTCAAAGGCGAGATATAAAATTTGCTCCTAATGTCTTGGACATACTGTATGGTTACTTAACCTCTATCTAGAAGCTGATGTTAACTGTATGAAAGTAAATACCAACCAGGGAAAGTAAACTTGGAACAGACTGATCAACCTAGGCTTTACCTAGAGGATACCCTACGGACAGGCACGCTGTTAGGGACCACAGGAGCAAACAGAACTCCTAAGGGCCAGACCTTAAGCTAGGGTGGTGTTTTTAGTCTAGTAGATAGGGGCGGGGAGAAAGGAAACAAATTACTCCTCTTTTCAACTAGCACAATCTGAAAGTGAACAACACGTGGGTATGCAAACCATCCTTAAGGGCAGGTGAAACCAGTAAGGGTCAGAGAACAAAGGCAGGGCTTCCTCTCACCAAATAACATTTTAAGGGAGGAAAAAGGGAAACTTGAGCAAAAAGAGAACATATTATGCAAGCTGGAGTAAAATAGCAAAGAATACAATTCAACCCTAGGTCATTTGTATATTAATAATTTCAATTAAATACAAAAAAGGTACTTTATAGATCAAGAAAATACTAAAATTCATATGAGAAAAAATAAATGGTTGTAACTTTTAAAGAAAGGTGTTTTGAAAGGGGAGGGAGAAGCGAGGTGGAGGAGAATGGACTGTTTGGACATACGTGTGGACTAACAGGAGAACAGTAAGGAGTATGAGAAAAAGTATTTGATAATGTTAAATGAGGCGTATGCTCTAAAATTATATATGTACAAGTTTATGCTATGTAAAAAATGTGTTTATGTAGACTTAATCAAAGTCACAACCTATAAATAAATGCAAATGAGAAGTTTAAGGTATTAGGGCTACGGTTGTGACTTTTTAAAGTTATTAATGTCCACTCTGTTGAGAAGATTGTACCCACTAAATTCCACCAGTCCCTTTACCTACACCAAGCCCCCTCACCGTAGCGGTCCTCAACTCTGGACGGTGCTACCACTTCCCCCTCTACCGCCCTCCAAGGAGACCTGGGAAACTGCGTTACTGGGCAGTCACAGCAACTGAGGGGCCCTGGACATTTAGAAGTGAGCGGGAGCTGGAGATGCGGCCCAGGTCCCTACCGGGGAGGGCCCTCCTCCTCAGAGCACCCGCAGCACTGCTCTCGGGGGCCAGGAAGAACAGGACCGAGATCCATTTTTCTACGACTTCTCACGTGCTACCCAAGGTACACTACAGAAACCCTCAAGTCAACAAGTGCCCTTAATTCTATACCATTATGATTTAAAAACAAATTTAACCTTGTCATTTGAAAAACTATGCAACAATATATAATCTCTCCTCAAAGGTGAAAATGGGCAAAAGATTTTTATATAAACGGAAATAAACCACTTCGTTTCCTGATGAACAAACACCGAGGGTCTAAAAATTACCCCCTGTTATTAAACATGCTTGCACTTTATCAATACACCATTATGCCACAGCTGGTCCCAAAACTTTCGTCAGTAACTCCTGCCCTACAGCATCTGAAGCAAACAGAAAGCAGCAAAGAGAGGTGGCTGGAAACCCTGCTGCCTGTGGCAGGTGGGAGCTGAGGACACTGCCAGGGACTTGCGCCAAGTGGAAGTGCCACCAGACAGGACTGCAGCTACTGTGCCCAGCACCTCCACCCTGGCCCCGGAAGAAAAAGGGAGGAGGAGATGGAAAATTCTCTTTCGTGTAGGGTGCAGAAATGAGATCCTGTATGTTTAATCAAATGGTTTTCCTACTTTTCCACAAGTTCAGTATTTAGATGCATGATCCTTTTTAACTTCTGAAAAGCCTGTTGACACTGCCATCTAGTGAACATAGTCCTTTTTACACCAGAAAGTCACAAATTGAAGAGCTATGGGCCCACGATTTCAAAAGCAGAGTTTGGGAAGTACAGTAAGTGTCCTGTCCTTAATTTCATTTGAAGTATCACTTATCTCACATGGAGAAGAGGAAAACTGGTACTGATAGTTAAGTGTGCAGTCTACGCATTGTTCTATGTAATCGGTAACTAAAAAGGAGCACGACAGGGTCACAGACAGGCAAATGGCTGCTACAGCTGTGCTTGCTATCCGTGCGCCGCTGGCGGCATGGCCTGCTGCTCCCTGTGTCACGCGTGGGTCCTTGTGCCTTCCCTGAGCAACTAGCGTACGGAATCCCAAAGGCCTGCGAACTATGCATCTGGCCATGACTCCCTTTGCCGTGATAGCTGGAGAGCGCGGACGGAGCCAAATCCGTGGTCTATTTCTAGTGTATTTACAAGACCTTCCCCAATACTTGCCAACTCTATCTTCTGCCCTCATTCCCTCTTCTTGCTATTGCCCTCCATCACGATATCCTCACCCGCTGACTTTCAGTTTTACTTTGTATAACCTTTTAAGCCACCATAAATTCGCATTTCCCCGAAACAAGGCTGGGCACACAAAAACAAGATCTGCTGCTGTGATTGTATGATGCTCCCGCTGGGACCCTGATCATGTAACCTAAGCACATGGAAGACAAATCACAGTCCATGGTGACTCCTGCCTTAGGTGACTCTGAGGGCCCCCCCTCCCCCTGTTAACTCTTCACTGGCAGAACTGCTAATGGTCTAAACTGCAGCTGAAATTGCTGTCATCATCAAAGACACATTACCACTTACGATTGCTGTCTTCATACTCCAGGATGGCCTCCTAAGAGGTCTGGTCAAATGCCTGCCGCTTCCCCTGCTGAAGGGACTACCTCTTCATTTCCCATCCCACAAAAACACTGTGTTTTATTGTTTTCACTCTTTGTCCCACTTCCAGATAAATGATTTGCTTTTAAATTATAAATTTTTATATGATTAAAAAACATATATATATATATATATATATATATATATATATATTAGCTTGTTTGAAGGCGGAATATAAACTGTTAAGGCAACAGGCATGAAGGTGACCAAAATCCCAAAGGCTCGCCTCTCTCCCTCAAGATATATGTAGGCCAACCCTGGCTACCTCGTCACCACGTTAGCACCCACTGTGCTTACCCCGCCCGTAAGTCCCGCCTGCATGCTGCGGCTGCATTCAATCACTGCTGTGCAGCTAAGGACGCCCAGTGAGGGCTCAGCACTGGGGCACCTCAGACTTCACACCAGAACTCCCTGTCTTATCCCCAATAATTGGCTATTTTAAAAACACAGATTCTAAAAATTATTAAATTCTCAACCCTACACCCGAGTCACAGCACCTGGCTCTGAACAGCCAAAAGCACAAATACAAAAAACCCTCATAGTTTCTTACTAGCCAAGTGGAGTGTAGGAAGTGTGGGTGGGTTGGTGTGGGAGGTAATGTGTGTGTTCAATTTTGTAAATAAGATCAGATTTTATTTTAAAACATCATATTTTTACATGTACAGGCACGTGCACACACAACTTAAATGGTCGAGGTGATGAAGATAGCTGAAATATGACTGGGAACATAAGCTATTGCAAAGGCCTGGGAGGCGAGTGAGTGGGGCCTGCTGAGCCAGAGGGGCGTGGTGGGGGTGGGCGGTGCCTACCTCCTCAGGGCCAGCCTGTGCGCGCTCCTGTTGAGGAGCTCAACTCCCTCCGGCACAACATGTGCATTCCAGGTCTGCTCTGTATCTACACAGGTACCCTCTGCTTTCCCGCCTTCTCCTTCCTTAGCCACATTGGCCTAGACAAGCTAGGGAGACTCCCGTAATAAAAACAAAGGCAGAGCAGAGGATGAGGGTGTAGTATAAATGGATTACCAACAAAGAACCCACAAAAATCTCTGATTAAAAAAAAAAGACTAAAGTATTGTTCTAAAGGATCTCATTGTTTTTAAATTGGGCCTGATAACATTACCATAACTATCTTCTTTGTAACAATCACCTTTTCCTCTGAGACCAGAATTCAGGATAAATAGTTTTAGATATTTACCTGACACTAAACAGGAAATACATGGTATGTGTATTTACATTTAGAATGCATTTAGTTATTTTTAATGATCTTATTCCAGAGTTCCTTTTTCATTAAAGTAGCTTTCATTTCTATTACTGCACTTGTAATAATATGATAAACAGAAGGCTTGTGCCAACAGACCCTGTTACTAAATTAGTACCTAAAAATCCTGGAGCCTATAGGTTTATTCAGGTTCTTCTAATTTCAGGAGAATGCAATCTAACTGTGAAGCAGTACAGTGAGACTCTGCAGTCAAATAAAAGGTGGTTTGCAGAGACGGTAATGACTTAAAGCCTGAAGATATAACTACTGTCCAACACAACGGAGCAGCTTATCTGTGAGAGCAGCCATTACTGTTTATTGCTCTGAGGAAGACAGAAAAGATGGAAACAGGGGAACGTCTCTGAAAAATGCAACATCTTTCACATAAATGTCTAATGTATATTATAAAATTCTAGTCTTTGTTACATTCCTTCTATTCCTACAAATATATTAAATATTGGGTTTTTTTTAATACCTGGGAAATTAAATGATGTTATCATCTGAAGGTCAGGGAATCAGTATCTGAGCTTCTGAATTTTAGACGTACTGCTATCTAACGAAATAGACACTCCATTTTATTAAAAAGTGAAGTGAAACATAGCTTCTCAGTGGCTTCTTTATTAGAAACCCAGCTTCTGCGCAGGGAGCAAGTGCTAAGACATGTCTGAAAGTATGACCGACAGGGAACACAGGTCTTATGGTTCTTATTCCAATTTCAGCCATCACTTGAGGCCTCTACCATCTTCCTATCTATGTCCTAGACAAAATCTTGGAGGTAAGTCTAGACACCCAACTTAAAAAATGGGAAACCAACGCACAGTCAACGAGGAATCTGGCCCAGATAGCAGGACTCTTGGCTCAGTGGCAACTGTACCAAAAGATTTCCTAGTTAGCATGTTTTTTAAAAAAAGATTTTATCTATTTACTTTTTAGAGAGAGGGGAAGGGAGGGAGAGAGGGAGAGAAACATCAATGGGTGAGAGATACACTGATCGGTTGCCTCTCACGTTCCCACAAATACCTGGCCCCCAACTCAGGCATGCACCCTGACCAGGAATCGAACAGACAACCCCTTGGTTCACAGGCCAGTGCTCAATCCACTGAGCCACAACAAGCCAGGACTGTTGTTTTTATAGGTAGAAAACTGTGGACTGGAGCCAAAATTAGCAAATGGAACTCTGGGGACTAACAGTTAACATCTCTAAAAGCCAAAAAACCACCCTGCAGAGCAGGCCAACCTTCCCTTCGGGAAGGGGGCTAGAGATAGGGCTGGTGGGAGAGTGATAAAGCAACCTAATTATACTCAGGCCGGAGTAGTGAAGTGAGCACATACAGGACATAGGACACCTCCTTTTAGAGACAAATAATTCAGAACAATTTAAAGAAACAACCAAATAGGAGAACACCACTGCATTATTCTTCTAAGGGCTCCGGGAGGAAATTAACGCATTTGTAAAGAGTGGTCTTATGTGTTGGCTTTTTCCCCTTCATTCAGCCACAATTCCCATAAAAACAGGAAAGACCACAAACTTGGTCTAGAAGATGAAATCAAATTTCAAAGACATTCAGGTCACAGAAATGCAGCCAGAAGCCTATTCGCCCCTTAGCACACTTGGGCTGCCTCCAGGGACCCTCCCAAGTCTAGTCATCATACCAAGGCCTGGAATGTACAACTCTTCTTTTATCTACAAGGAGTCCTCAATGCCCCTTAAAGCCAGGAAAGCTGGGGCTTGCTGGTTCCAGCCATCTCTTAATCAAAGTCAAGGGGGCACAGATACCATTTAACAGTATCTGACACAGGAAACTGCACTTTGTCAAACCAGGGGCTAGTAAACCAACACTGATACCTCTCTGTCTTGTCCAAGGAAGGAATTGCTTAGATTCCATTTTTAAAATCATACAAGTAAACCAGTACTTCTTTTTATTTTTTAACTATCTAGTTCGCCGTCACCACTTCCACTTCATGCCGCCTCAGAGCCCTCTCTCCTCCTCCTACACTACCTTTGCCCCCAGTGGGGAGCTGGGCTGAGGTCCTACAGAGAGTTTTAAGTTTTACTTTATATACTTCCATTCCATTCTAATTTATTAGGATGATTATGTATTATTTTTATAATCTAGAAAGAGTCTTTGATATACTCAAAACATGTTCATACCTTTGACCTAGTTATTCTTGTGAATTAATTAATATCAAGGAAATAATTTATTTTTATGGCCTAAAGATTTCACTACAATGATGTCTGAAGTAGCAAAGAATTAGAGGCAATCTACATTTTAAACATGAGAAAGATAGTTTATAGATTATGGGATATTAATGTGACTGAATATTACTTATTACTATCATTGTAAAGGTTTTATGAAAATGACTGTAAAATGTGATAACTAAAGTAAAAGTAGTATTCCAAATAAAAAGTATACCACTTAAGTAAAATGTAACCAAAGTATATAAAAAAGATGAAAAAGTGGTAGAGTGGTAGAATTTACATACAGTTTAAATGTTTTACTGATTCTCATTATCAAATACTTGCTCCTGGCAAAAATTAATTTTACTATAGTTCCAAATTAAGATATTGACCTACCTCTCCTCTATTTAGAGTTGACTTTTTGGGGCAAATTTATAAGCTTCCCTAAATTTTACTTCAGTCACTAAAGGAAGTAAAACAAGTTTCAATGGGTTAAAAGACAAAAAATGGTCTTGGGATGAATGTCTATTATATCTATTCTAAAATGATTTGAGGTATCAACCCCAAGTTTAAGGAATTCCCTAAGAATTTACAAACCCATTTAACTTATAAACTATAAACTTACCAAAGTACTTTCCAAATTAAAACACTGTCATAGTGACTCCATCACAATGATCAGTTTCATAATGTAGTAAATTTATTCTAGTCAAAGCCAACTATTTATACAGCTGGACAGCCTTTTTTTTTTTTTTTTTAAATTATTCTTTCAACCAACTTTCTGAGGAATTAGAGGTCAAGTTTTTTTCCCTTTGAATTCTCAGAACATAAGGATTTCTTTTTTTCTGTTTCTTTTTTCCTTTAGAGAGAGAAGAAAGGGGGTGGGGGGATAAAGAGAGAGAGACAGAGACAGAGACAGAGAGAGAGAGAGAGAGAGAGAGAGAGAGAAACATCGACTGGCTGCCTTCCGTAGGCTCCCCCGCTGGGAATTGAACCAGCAACCTAGTTATGTGCCCTGACCGGGAATTGAATTCACAAACTTTCGGTGCATAGGACAACACTCCAACCAACCAAGCCACAAGGGCCACGGCAGAACGCAAGGATTTTAAATGATCTTACAAGGGCTCAAGTCCCAGTGGATAGCTGGGCAAGGAAGTATAGTAGGCAGCCACCAGTGACCCAGAAAGCTAACAAGAAGCGTGAGTGAGTGCTCCTGTGCTACTTCCCATGCTTCCATCCAAGAAAATGCTGTGTTAAAGTGCTGTGCATGAACGCACCCATTATGCATTACCACCACTGCCTTACCCAGTCAAAGTCTCTACACTGGCTTAGTTCACCTCCCTTGGAGACAATCTGGACCATCAACTGGGGTGGAGGCTCTTAGGTAACTTTATAAGTTGGCTTCATCTAGCTAGCCTCTCAGGTGTGGTTCAACAGTCACACCCTAAAAACTGACAACCTTTTATAAGCAATTTGTCAAGTCTGTATCCATTGGCTTGAGGAAAAACAGACTGACCAAATCAGCCCAGGTGATGAGGGCGCTATGCCTGAAGTAGAGACTACCAGATATAGGCCTCTCTTTTCAACTTAACTCTTGATAGTGCCCCCATGCAAATGCCCTAGGTTACCCATCCTCATCTCACATGCTCTAAAGTAATGATATTTTTCTCTTAAAACATTGGTCAACAGAGATTTTATAAAGACAAAATAGTTCTTACAGGTTTTCAGAGAATACACAAATATTAATAAAGGAGAACTGGTCTATTGTCATGTAGAATGTGATACACATCAAATGAAGTCATTATTGTTACAATTTTAAAATCTTTATGCTCTTTCCCTCAAAGATTCCATAGTATTGCACCTCCCCCTCCCCGCCCCCACCCCACACACAGATTTTTGACAAGAAAAACAAATGTTACACTACAGACAACTGGGTAAGGGGGCCAGGACCATGAAAGGATTGTTATGGTGCTTCCCAGAGATCAACCTAAAGTCAACACCACATTGATTTCAGTAATTTTTTGCCTAAATCACCCTACCATGGTATTTCCTCCCAGCACAGTAAGTCAAGAGAACAAGGGAAGGGGGAAGTTAGAGGTTTTTACAGCCCTGGAAGGAAATTTTTCCAGAACTCTACCTCTGGGCTGGATGAAGAAAACAGGCTGGCCCTCCCGGACTGGGGTGAGGCAGGTCTGTGCGGCTGATCCTGGAACTGGGTGGAAGCAGGAATCTGTACAAGAACCAACAAGCCCATAGGAGAGGCACCCAATCGAACCTGTGTTTAGCAGACTTAACCATCTGTTTCCAATGGCTTATGATATGCCAGATTTAACCTCAGTGCCATTCTGAATGGCCCAGCAGCATGAAAAAAATTTGAGGAATATGAAAGAGGGTATCATTTACTAATTATTAGTCTAAAACCCAGTATTAAAGAATGTCCCATAAAAACTCATAAAAATTAAAACTTAAATCTTAGCCCTAACATTCACCCTGGGCATAAGGCATTTCAAAATAAAAATCTGAGTAGACACCTACATGTCACCAGTTTCTTCTTAGTTTTTACAACAACTCACTCACTAGCCTGCCTTATGTCATCCAACCACTAGAAAGTTAATTCCATGAAAGCAGGACTTCGTTTTTTAAAAGCTCACTGATTCCTGTCCTCCTTTTCAGCTGCAGTGGCTTACATACAACACCTTTTATTTTTATACACAATATATTCAGTATATTTAAAACATATATTCTACATATAAAATTTAAAGTTATACATGGGGGGAAGCTCCATAGTTATTCTTCCCCTGTGGTCTTTTATTTTCTTTTTGTTTTGAGGGATCGTTTTGTTTGATTTTTGTTTTTGTTTTTCCCCCTATGGTCTTTTAGAGAGGAAAACATACTTATACTAAGTTGATAAAATTAGCCAAATGGTTAAAACCCAGAACCAGAATTCACCATGTGGTGAAGCTTGTTTAACCATTAGCCACTCTACTAGAAAGAGTCAGGACAAGTGGGACGGGTGCTCCCTGCAAATGCCATTGGGGCAACAGAAAACAGGTAATCCTGTTACCATTTCTCTTTCCCATCCTGGTCACAGCCTACCAGGGGCGTCCATCCTTTTGGAGTCTCTGAGCCACACTGCAAGAGAAGAGTTGGCTTAGGACACAGGTTAAATACATTGTGACACGTAATCACAAAAAAATCTCATAATGTTTTAAGTAAATTTACAATTTTGTGTTGGGCGGCATTCACAGCCATCCTGGGCTGCATGTGGCCCACGGGCCGCAGGTGGGACACCCCTGGCTATCGGCAGTGAAATAATTCTTACCAGATATTCATTCACTTACAAAGCAACATTTGCATACTATTCTGGGCACAGTGGCCCTCTTGAGTAAGCTGCTCATTTCCCCATATAACAAAGCACTAAGGGAGAGCGGCACGTCAGGGAAGTCTCCTTCACTGTCCCCTCTTTCCCTTGTCACCGTGCTCAGCTGCTAGCCTGGACCATCCCATTCACTTCCTGTGCAAAATTTTTATTCGATCAAATTTTACTCCTAATAAAAAAAATGACCATTAGATCACTTCTGACCATTTATGGAAACATTCATATAAAATAATACTGTATGGAAAAATACACAAATAGTACATAAACCATGGCCCCATTTTTAAAAATTTCTGGTGCTCATTAACAAGGTAATTTGGAGTTAAACAAATGATGTTAATTAGGATTTTTTGCTTACATTCATAGCATCACATGACACTCAACTAAAATTCTCCTGCATTGACTCTGTAGTCAAAATACTTTTACTACCTCAGAAATCGTCAAAAGGCATCTTCAATGACCAATGGCTAGGAATCCTCTTAAGAGCTTTAATGCAGCATTGTTTTAAGTGTGTATCTCAAAAACAGACTCGGAGAAGCTTTACTTGCTGTTCCATACCTACTTGAAACATACCCAATCTGAAACCACCAAAACAAGTCATACACAAAAAGCTTGCCCTCAAAGCTGACCTCCGTATCCCTGGGTTTTGTTAAGAGCAATGGATTCAGTGAATAGGAGAGTTAGGCCAAGCAAAGAGCACTAACAAATGAAAGAGGAAAGGATAAGAACCAAAAGCGGGCAGAGAGAAACAGTCTCTGTCATTCTATAACTGACCATTATCTGGGGCCTCCCCCTCACGATGCCCACACACAGAAAGGAGGGCAGAATTCACGCTCCTTCCATGAACACTTGAATCTCAGCCTGCACTGGGGTCAATGAATCCAAATGTTCTACAACAAGGAAATGCTAATGATAAAAGATGAATCCCATGTCATAATGTATCTGACTTCAGGCTCCAATTAGTTCTACTTATGTCAATTCCCAATTGTGTAAGACAGTCCAAGAGGAAAGTCATATTCAGCTTTAAGGAAAGTCATGAGTTTACTACATGGGAGCAAAATTACCTTGCCTCCTATCTAGCTATCTAGTATTTTACATCTAGAAACCAAAAGCTTGAGAATGGCTGAACCCCCCAAAAACTAACATTTTAAAATCATTTAAAAATATTCTGAAGTATTTTACAAATGTAAAAATACTTTGAAGGAAAGGCAACCATAAAGCATTCTCATCTTTGTGACCTGAGAACAGCCACAGTTTATCATATGGAATGGGCACTGAACTCGAACAAAATCCAAACCATGTTCTGACCTACTAGCTGTGCAATCTTAGGTAAGTCACGTAACCTTTCAAGCAAGGACTCCCATTTCTAAAACATTAAAAAGTTTCTAACAGGACTGAATTAGATGGTTTTTGTGAACTGTCCAATGCAAGGCCTGGCATATAGTGCCTATTCAATAAATGGTTATCATCATCATCATCATCATCAAACCTTATCTCCAGGAAAGAAGTGGAACGAAGAATGAGAATGATGAGAACAATATGTTTGGTGCTCTGAACATCAGCTCTAACATTTACCTTAGACGCTAATGCATCTATGAACTGGTCCTCCAAAGTCAAGATGCTATAGGATGAGGTAGCTCTTTGCTGGAATCAAGAGCCACTGATAGTCTGCCTGCCTCTTCAACCATTACTTAATTTAGAAAATCAAGCATGGTAAGTTCAAAATAATTTGGGAATTTTTAAAAGAAAAAATGTAAACAAGTGCATTTATTATTTTAATTAATAATAGGACACACATTAATACTTAATAATAAGTAAAATAGGTCTCTGTTCTAGAACTAGGGAAAGGCAGAGAAGACAATGATTGATATAAGTATAAAGAGTAAAGAAATACTAAATGTTGATGTGATGTCTCTCTACATAACTAGAATCAACAGGCACCAGGAACCACTCTTTACACTGTAATTTTTAAATTCAGTGCAAGACACACAAAGCTGTCCTTAGTAAATTCTTCTGAGTAATCATACAATGATTACTAATCAAAACAATGTCAAGGTCTTCAAGGTCTCCTATTGCTGGTACAGATAATTTACACAGTTAAAGGTCAGAGTCAGCCAGCCATATTTTCCAAACATGACAACACCAAGCTTTATTTGCCAGCCATTGTTTGTACCATACTGTACCTAACCCTGCTCCCAAATTAAAGTGTACCAGGGTAGCAAGCACACGGAGATTCCTTACAAAATGCCCTTGACACTGCACCTAACCCCACTCCCAGATTAAAGTGTGCCAGGGTGGCGAGGGCATGGAGATTCCTTACAAAATGCCCTTGAAAAACACTAGTCTTTTAAATTCTGATATAATACTGCTCTTCCATCTATATTTTGAAAGAGGAACAAGAAACTTTTTTTCTGTTTATAAGAAACAGGTAGTAAGACCTGAGAATGAGTTTTGACTAGCAAAATGCTTAGGAAGATCATTTTCACTGTAGATGAATACACCCTGCAACTATTATAGTCCTACCAATCACACATAAAATGCCTTAACTTCATAATTAATTATCACAGAAACTGCTGACCAAAAAAGTTGCAGTATAAGAAATATGGAAAGTTACAGAGGAAAAAATAATCATACTGTAATTTCATCTAGGCAAGATTTACTCTGTAAGAATTAAAAGCAGCAGTCAAAAGAATTACATTGAATCTCCAAGGAAAAGAGGCCCTCAGCGCTGATAAGTAATATAAATATTTTATCAATGTCCTCTAAGACTACAAAAATAAAATAATAAAAGTACATAAATAATTTATCAAAAGTTTTATGCTATATAATGACTTACACAAAAATAAAATTAGTTTATTACAGAATGATCACTCTGTACTTAGCCACTGAGAAAAACACTCTAATAGGTATTCATCAGATTTCTATCTTCTATAACAAAGAGAGGTAGAATATGACCTTAAAAGATGGAATGGACTAAATGAGACAGTCAAAAATACAAGAATATTAGAGATATCTGAATGCTAACCTAAGCCTTTCAATATAAAAGCACTTTTCCACAAAAAGTTAACCCATTCCATTTGTAGTCAAAATCCTTATTTGTCTTCAGGCTTCCCAATGTGCACTGATTTTTAACAATCAGCAGTAAGTGGCCTAATCAAAATGAGTTACTCCCTAGCAGCATCAAGAGCAACTTGCATCCCCCCTACACCCCTGTTCACAGGGAAGAGCTCACTTTAAAACTAGTGGAAGACAGAAGCAATGGCACCCCAGTTGCAATGCACACACCTAATACACAGATACTGGTTTCTAAACACCATTCTCCAGTAAAAGCACCCAGGGTGCTTGAGGAAGTGATTGGTTCCAGGGCTATCACCAGAAAAATACAAGATAAGCCTGAAATATCTGGGGGTGCCACAAAATGAGAAAGGATGGGAACATGTGAAACGGCACTGGGGTCAGTCTGAAGGAAGCCTCAATGAACCACTCTGGAACAGTTTCCGCAATAAAACTAAATAATCATAGTACTGGATTGGAACACTGGGTATTCACAGAATCTGTCAATAAGCAAAAGATCTTATGGCATAAAATCCAAAGCTACTTAAGAATGACTACAGCCATGAGGGTGGGGGAGGTCATGAAGGACAGGTTAGTAGTGGGGTGGGGTGGGCTGCACAGAGGGAGAGAGAGAGAAAAGCCCAAGAGGCACACTTGTGCTACTAGTTTCTTCTTCACCTAACAATACAATGCATTAAAAAATACCTTGTTTACACAGCTCATAAACATACCCCAAAGGAATGTTATTATATTCTATTTAGATTATTATATGTGCTACCACACCATATGAGAATAAAAAGGGTTAGACATACCCTCTTTTCTCCGCTTCTTCCAAGCATTTAATTCCTCACTGTGATGTTCTTAGGTAACAGTGGCTAGCATCTATGACTGTATTAAATAGGCAGTTCAAAACAAAACAAGGTCTCTTGCTGTCCATCAATAGGTAGTATGTGTATATTTTCTGCCTTAGCAATTCTACCTATAGAAAACTACCTTAAAGAAATACACAAGCATACATTGATGTAGGACCAAGACCGTCAATTGTTGCATTGTTTATAATAGCAAAAAGCTAAAAACTGACTAAATGCTCATTTAAAAAAAGAAAAAAACCCTTAAAGTATAGTACATCTGTACAATCTGCAGCAGTTAAGAGGAATAAGGTAATTCTAGATGTAGTCAAACAGAAAGGTATTCATAATCTATAATGAAGTAAAAAATAAGTTAAATATAGACTAAGTATATTATGATTCTACTCAAAGGAAGAAAATGTGTTTGTACATATATGCATAGGAAATACATAAAAGGATGTATACCAAACTTAACTGGGACCATACTGCGGAACATTTGAAGGAGTAGTGGAGTTCTTTCTTACTGCTTTTTAAATAACCAGTGGCAACTACTTTTTTTATTTTAAATTAAAAAAAAACCCTAAAAATAAAGAGTAGGCAGTTATGTTTCTAAACACTAGGAATGAACAATCTAAAAAAGAAATCAAGAAAACAATTCCACTTAAAATTGCATCCAAATAATAAAATACCTAAGAATAAATTTAATGAAAAAGGCATAACACCTGTACATTGACGACTACAACACATTGCTGAAAGAAATTAAGTAAGACCTGAATAAATGGAAAGACATCCCTGTTCATGGTTGGAAATCTTAGTATTGTGAGGATGGCAATACTACCATATTTTGCCACGTATAATGCACTCCTGTATATAATGTACACCCACTTTTTTGGCCCAAATTTCCAGGGGAAAAAGTCTTTTGTTTTAATTTTTAATTCAATTTTTTTAAGTATTTTATTGATTATACTAACAGTTGTCCCATTTCCCCCTGTTATTTATTTTTATTTAGATGCTTGTTTTTTGTATTATAAAGGAATGACAGCATTTACTTTTTGAACATATCATGGTACAAGAAATTTTATGTAACAAATAATTACAAAACACAAGAACAGACACAAGGTATTTCAGGTACCACCCATATGTATAATGTGCATCCTTATTTTCCCTTAAAACTTTGGACAAAAAAGTACACATTATACATGACAAAGTACGGTATCTAAGAGATTCAATGAAATCCCTATGAAAATTCTAAGTCCTTTTTGCATAAATGGAAACATGATCCTTGAGTCCATATGAAACTGCAATGGACTCTGACCAGCTAAAATGATCATTGAAAGGGAACAAAGTTGGAGAACTCACATTTCCTAATTTCAAAACTTACCACAAAGCTACAGTAATTTCAAGTGTATAGTACTGGCATAAGAATAGACATATAGACCAATGAAATAGTACTAAGAGTCCAGAAGTAAACCCTCCCATATATGACCACATGATGTTGTACGAAAGGGTAGAAAGACCATTTAACAAGGAAAGACAGGCTATTCAATAAATGGTGCTAGGATAAATATTCACATACAAAGGAATGAAGTTAGACTCCTACCCCACACAATATGAAAAATTAATTCAAAACAGATGAACAAACTAAATAAAGTATGGGGAAACAGGAGGTTTACAGTATGAGTATGCAAAATACCACTTATATTATTTATTAGTTGTTGTATTATTTTCCATATTAACAACTGTAAGCTTTCTTTTGCCCCACCCTATATATAAAATTCTTAAGAGAAACATAGTATAAGTCCTCCCGACTTTAGGTTCACAGTGCTGGATTCTTAGGTGTGACACCAAAAGCACGAGCAAAAACAAACAAAAAACAGACCACCTGAACCTCACCAAAATAAAAAACTTTTGTGCATCAAAAGACATTATTAAGAAAGTGAAGAGACTACCCTGGCTGGTGTGGCTCAGTGGATAGAGTGCCAGCCTGCGAACCAAAGGGTCACTGGTTCTTTTCCCAGTCAGGGCACATGGCTGGGTTGCAGGCCAGGTCCCCAGCAGGGGGCACATGAGAGGCAACCACACATTGATGTTTCCCTCTTCTTTCTCCCTCCCTTCCTCACCCTAAAAAAAATAAATAAATAAAATCTTTTTTAAAAAATTGTACTTAGAAAAAAAAAGAAAGTGAAAGGATAGCTTTCACTAAAGAATGGGAGAAACAGATCAATAATAAAGACAGACAACCCAATTAAAAATAAGCAAAAGACTTGAATAGTTATTTCTCCAAAGAACATATAAAAATAGCCAATAAGCCAATGAAAAAGTGATCAACATTATTAGTCATTAACGAAGTGTAAATCAAAATCACAATGAAATACTACCACATACTCACAAGGATGGATATAATTTTTTAAAAAGGTTAAATAACAAGTATTGGCAAGAATGTGGAGAAATTGAAACCCTTATGCATTGCTGGTGGGAATGTAAACTGCCATGGAAAACAGTTGGCAGTTTCTCAAAAAAGTTAAATAGAATTACCATATGACCCAGCAATTCCACCTCTAGATACATACCCAAAAGAACTGAAAACGAGGACTCAAACACTCTACATTCATGTTCACAGCACCATTATTCACGATAATCAAAAGGTAGAAAAGGCCCAAATAGATGAACAGATAAGGAAATTTTGGCATATCCATACAATAGAATATTATTCGTTCATAAAATGCCTAATACATGCAACAACATGCTAAGTAAAAGAAGCCAGAAACTAAAAGTTACACAGTATACTATTTCACAGGAGATGAGATGGCAAGAACTGTAAATTCAGAGACCCAAAAGCAGATTAGTGGTTGCCAGGGCCTGTGGGAGGAGGGAACAGAAATTACTAGTACTTAATGAATACAGGGTTTTCTTGGGGGAAAATAAAAATGTTTTGGGGCTAGATAGAGGTGCCAGCTGCTCAACGCTGTGAATGTATTAACTGCCATTGAACTGTTCATTTTTACACTGTTAATTTTTATAATCTAAATTTCATCTCATTATAGATAAATACTATTAAAAAGAAATAATATATTCTAGGTTAAGAGCAAAACTCCAATCCCTCACTGAGTTATTTTACCATGCAAGAGGGAGGCAGTGGTACCAGTGCAGATTAGCATTCTGGGCATGCAGATGCCTCCCTGTAGAACACTCTGGATAAAGGACTCTTGCCAGGGGAAAAGTAACACATCCGAAACCAGGGACCGTAGTAAATGAGGACTGGCCCCAGGGCAGCAGAAGGACCCACTCCCCGAGAAACAGCCTAGAGTGAGGGCTGAGAGGACTGTCAGCCCCCGCTGCCTTTACTCTCCCCTCTAGCCAAACAATCCAGAAACAATGGCACTCCAAGAAGCCCCACACTCTCCTTCACAGGTGAGGGAACTGAGCCATGGCTCATACACAGGACCTCAGTAGGGACCTGAAAGAGATTTCCTGATTCAGTATAAAAGCTGTACACTACCATTTTATCAAGCTCTATAAATGAACATTTTTTTTTGCTTAGCACAAATCTTCTCACGACTAGCCTATCTGGAAGCACATCCTAAACAGCCGCAGAATCGCTCCGCAGTTCATCCTTTGGTTCTTGTTCTTTTTGTCATGGTCCAGTTGGGAGTAGGGGAGCTCCTGCTAGGCATCAGGTCTCCCCTTCGGAGTGCTTTCCAGGCACCAAAAAAAAGCAGTGTCCTCTTAGCCACTTACTTTCTGGGTCACATAAATTAACTATTAGTTAATCCTTCTCCCAACTGGTGCCAACACTCACATTTTAATTTAAGCTTTTTCACCATATCAAAGTGATTACTAGGGAACAAACAGAAGAACTTTGAGAGGCAGCTTTTCAACACTTCTTAAAAACAAAGTGTTTCTCTAATAAGAAAACATGACATACAGAACTTATCTGTATTTTTTCATCCTCTTGATTGGAATAAATAGGTCATCATGAATGCAATCGTTTCAATCGTTTAAATCAAAAGAATTTATTTTATATTTAAGGAGGCTGGAAGAAAAGGGACAGGGAATCTTAACTCTCTAAATTTTTATGTTCAATTTTTTCTAATTTTTCCTCATTTTAAGTATCATTACTAAAAATTACTAATGCTATTTTTAAAATTGTAGAAACTAAACTGTTGAAAGCCCATTCAATATTTTTGACTACTGAAAAATAATCTACATCTGTGAATCTGAGTTTAAAGGGAAAAAAATCACTCATGAATTCTCTACTTCATTTCATTGAATCTTAAGACATTTTACAAAATATAAATAATCCCAAGCTTATTAACAATTTAAGATTTTAAAGTATTTCTGCTTCACTTCAACCCGTAGCAGGGATGGTTCCCATCATTTCACCAAGTTCTTGAAATGAGAACTCTGTGCTCAGGTGGAGGATTTAGAGACTTACAAAGTCAAAAAGAAATCATAACTCCTGAATTTTTAATCATCCATCCTCCTCGTGTATGATTTACCCCATAATTCCCACAAGAAAATGAAGAAAGTTTTGAAGAACGAGTTATTCTCAATGTAAATCTCCAGCCAGCCTCTGTCAATCATGTTAGCATTTTCCTTTGGTTAGCCTTTCCCTGCCTTCTGCAGGAAAACTACACTACTATTTAATTGCTTTGTGACTTCACATTTTATTAAGAGGCAGAAAAACATAAAGGGCTAAACCAGGAGATAAGCCCACTGCTGTAAATTGTCCCCTTAAGCAATGAAACTTGCCTCTCTAGTGTAATGAGGTGGGCACTGTGAAAAACCCTGACAAGTGCAATTCTGCGGAGCCCTGTCACTTCCAGAAACCCTTACAGTTAGTTCTCTGGAATGCAGCGCCATAGATCAGAAGCCGGGCGGCAGGCTGAGGGCTTTCTCACGCCAGTGTGAAGGGCACAGCCCGGGGAGTCACCACCCTCCTCCCTACTCCATCCCAAACTTGATCTTCTGGTCTCATGGACCAACAACAACAACAACAAAAAGGCAAAAGAGAATGATGAGAGAGAAAGTTATGAAAAATTTTATAACCTCACAGCACCCCATCTGCCATCCCTGGAAATCAGACTACTTATTATGTAACCCAGTGAAACACATTTCACCAAATGTACACCCTCGTGAGCTTAGAAGAATTTTCTTCTTTTCCACTCCGCTGGCTCCCCTTTTAAGTCTTCGTCTCTTCCTCTGTAGTAAGGAAAACCATCATCAGATTATTCCACATTCCGACTGTGCCTGGGCCCCTGCCCTCTGGAAGATTACATCCAGTGCTTCAAACAAACTAAGCAGGACTTGGTGTGTAAAGCCCTGGGAAAATATCACTTAGTGACCTCTCTAAGATGCTGCCAGCTAGAAAACAAAGGCTTCAAGTATTTTCAAAGCCCAGCGATGTGTATAACAAAGTGCATTTATGATACTGTCCCAAAAAAGCATGCAAGAGTGTGTGTGTACGTGTATGAAGATCTAATATAGGGTGGGGTAAAAGTAGGTTTATAGTTGTTCACATAGAAAATAATAATTAGTAAACAGTAATCCCAGAATAAACTGTATTTTACATACTCACAACTATAAACCTACTTTTGCCCCACCCTGTATATTGACTAAGCACAGAAAAGCCTACAAGAATATACAATCAACTCAGCAGTGATTATATTAAGAGGCAGACCAGAAAGTGGGATGTGAAAGTCAATTTTTTTCTGTATACACCTTTTATGGCTTGAATGTGTCAAAATGAATATTATTTTTGTCATTAATTTCAATTTCTAAAGTTAAAATGTGGAAAAGAATGGTTATATAACAATATGGAAAATATGGAAATAATTTTCCCAAACTACAATACATGGTCTGTGCTGAAGCATTTGTGTCCCTCATCTGAATGCAAGAAAGTTAAGAAAAAGTAATGTAGTCATTGAAATGCTGAGTTCCTAGGTTCCAATCATTTTTCAAAAATTTTTATTTAGTAAAAATAAATAACAACGCTCAGTTGGTTGGAGCATCGTCCAGTAACCAAAAGGTTGCAGGTTCAATTCCAGGTCAGGGCACATACTCAGGTTGGTTTGACCCCCATTCAGGGCACCTACAAGAAGGCAATCAATGTTTATCTTTCTCCTCTTCCACCCCCATACCTCAAACAATAAAAAAAATGTCCTTGGATGAGGATTAAAAAAAAAGAGACCATGTTTGTAAAGATTTTTATTTATTTATTTTTAGAGAGAGGGGATAGGAGAGAGAAAGACAGACACATCGATGTGTTAGAAAAACATCAATCGGTTGCCTCTCGCATGCCCCCAACCAGGGACCTGGCCTACAACCCAGGCATGTGTCCTGATGAGGAACTGAACCTTGGACCTTTAAGGTTTGCAGATGACACCCAATGCACTGAGCCACATCAGTCAGGGCTCAATAGTTTTTTAAAAAGGGCAGACAGAATATCTAAAACAATAACATCTAAAATATCTAGCTGGTTTTGCAGCATTAGACACAGCAAATGGAAAAGGTCCCTACATGGGAACCTTAGGTCTTCCTCTTGGATGCTAGACTGTGGTAGGGGAGCCCAGGAGCATCTTCTCAGTACTAGGCAAGCACACTCATAAGAAATTTGACTCAACTAGATGAAGACCTACTCCACTGACTTTTTGCAAAAGAATTATCCAAAGAGAGAAAAACTAACAAAATAAAGATCAGAGTTCCAAAGGACTATAATTTGGACTGGCTCTTTCTTTAAAAGAAACCACAAAAACTGCAATTGGCTACTCATTTGGGAAAAAAAAAATTAGTTTCATTCACATTGCAAATCACGCTTCAGACCAAGTTTCATGCAGATGAAATATTTTTAATGTGAAATGAAACCATCAAACTACAGTAAGAAAATGTAGGTAGAATTTCCATGCAATCCTGTGGTTGGAGATGTTGATATTTGTTCATTCATTCTAGAAACACTGCATGCGAAGCAGCAGAGGCCTCACTGTGGACAACCCAGACACAGCCCCTGTTCCTACGGAGTCACAGACTAGAGGGGGAAACAGAAAAATGAAATAAAAATATCTGCATACTGATACGTGCTTAAAGGGGGAAAAGAGCAGGATTATAAGGGAGAGAATACAGGGGAGAATAACCAGTGTTGATGGCACTCTGACTGAGGTGAGATTTAAGCTGACACCTTAAAAGTGACGATCTTGATAACAGTTAATCATAGGCGTGCACTTCTTTGCTCAGGGTGGTTTTCTAAGAGCTTTGCATGAATTAACCCACTTAGACCTCCCAAGAACTCTGGAACAGGTCCTTATTACGATGATGATTCTTCTGTTACAGGGAGGTAGAAGGGCAGTAACCTGCCCAAAGATGCAGAGCTAGTAAAAGGGGAAGCTGAGTGAACCCAAGCAGCCTGCTCCAGAGCTCTCTGGGAACTGCCTCCTCGAAAGAGAAGGAGCCAGCCATGAGAAAGGTATGTGAGCACAAGTGTGTATGCACACACACACAGGCATGTGTTCCAAGCAAAGAACAGCACCTGCAGAACCCTGGAGCCAAGAAAGAGGTCGGTATATTCCTTGAATTGGAAGGATACCAGTGGGGATGGAACATAGTGTTCTAGAGTGAGAGACACAGGTGAGGCTGGAGAGCAGGCAAAGACCGATCATGCCTGGCCTTGCTGGCCACAGTACAGAGAATGTCATGCAGGCTCAGGCAGGGGTGTGCCGAGATGCGATTACATATCAGACAGACCACTCTGCTATGTGAAGAGCAGATTTGGGGGAACAACACTGAGGTGTTCCTGCTTCCTCGTGGCCTATGTGGAAAAGATTAGACTTCTAGACCTGGGTATCTACCCCTGCACCTCCTCAGTTCATCATCATTGTCGTGAGGCATCAAGAGTGTGGACTTACACACAGAAAGCCTCGAGTGCACACCCCGCTCTGCCACTGACCATTTCCATGGCCTTATGAGAGCAAGTCACTGAATTCCTCCCAGTCAGTGCACTTCCTCCTCTGTGAAACGAGGTTAATAATAGCTGCTCCACCTCCCTCACAGCTATGCTGTGAGTATCAGGTACAACAATGCATGTCAAAGTGCTGTATGAGTTTATAAAGCACTTCAACATTCTAGTTATTCCTGTTATTACTGTTTCTCATTATCCTTGACCTCTCAGCATCAACTCAGGCAAGGATGGTTATCTGTGACCTTCAGGGTGGCCACTGTGTTAACACTAACAATACTACACTGTCAGCACTTTAGTTTCTACAAATTAGGTGATCATATTTCATTCAAAATAAGCATAGCCTTTGGTTTTCTTAATTATATGAGCATGGACTTCTGGAAGACAATCGTAGCAGCTAACAATGAATGAGCATGTACCAAGAATCAGGCACTATTCTAAAGCACATCAGCTATCACCTAGCACCACTATAAGGGAGGTCTGATTATTATTATCATTTTATTGATGAGGAAACTGAGGCAGAGTAGTGCAGCCATGATTTGAGCCCAGCCGTCTAGCTCTAGAGTCCAAGCTTTTATCCACTGTCCTGCAATTCCTTTTGTGACAAAGTGAGTTACGGAGTGGACAGAAAGAAATGAGTCAGCAGGCCACAGCTCTGGAGTATTAGAGGCAACAATATAGACCTGAACAAGGACACCTGGAATCTTTTTAAAAGGCAAACAAAAGTACCCAGATTGCTAACTAGCAATGTTGCTGAGGGCTGAGGGGCATCAGGTACTTGCATACGCTGCTAGTGAAACCATAAACGCTACAACCTTCTGAGAAGACAATTAACAGAGTGTATCAAAACCTGAATGGTAAAGTCCCACATTCCCAATGACGCAGCAATGCCACCTGTAGTAATCTGACCTAGGTGAATCGTGGATGTGCACAAAGGATGTTCATTGCAATGTTATTTCTAAAAGCAAATACAGAAAAACAAATGTCCGACAAAAGGAGATGGGGTAGAGAAACCACGGCACTTCCATGTAAGTGAATATGGTGAAGTCATTTAAAATGATGCTACAGCAAAAAGAAAATGAGCATTTTGTTAAGGAAAAGAAGTGTGCAAAAAATCCCCTTGGTATAGGCTTTGGTAACTGACTACCTCAAGTTCTGCGTGGGCTCGCCAGCTGTGTGAGCATGGCCAAGTCATGTAATTTCACTGAAGCCCAGTTTTGTTATGCTCACATGCGATACAAAATGTGCCATCCTCACAGGGCAGTGACAATTAATGACTTCATGTACGTAAAATGCTTGGCACGGAGTCTGGCACTAACAGGCTAATGATGTCGCTCATTTAAAACCCCCTAGCAAATTCACCCACATAACATACACATCACTACAAACACTGCCGATAACGCAGGACAGTTTCAATGCTGATGATCTCTGGATATGGAGTACCAGATTTTTCCTTTTAAATTCTCAGTATTTCCTAGATTTTCTTTACTTGAATAAAGCCAGTAACACATTAATATTTAAGTATCTCCATTTTTTCAAGTAGCCTTAATAATACTCCTTTCAATTTATTGATTTTCTCTAGCACAATCCATTCCGTGCATATTGTGTTTATGGAAATGGGATATTTTATTGACTTAATATAAAGAGTAATACATTTCCCCCTTTACAGAGTCAAACAGCTTGCTCATATTTCATCCTATAAATGTCTTTTCTGCACCCATATATACATTCGCAGATTAGGAGCACTCTGAGGGATTACTGGAGCACAAAAGGTAGGGGAGGAATGGATTGATGTCTCTTAAAAATGCAAACGTAAAAGACACAGGCATGATAACTTCATGACAGGCATATGGAAAAAAGTATACCTTACCTCAATTATGTATGGCCAATAATTATTACTGCAATAATTATTTCAACTCCACGGACAATCTCCTCGTGGGGTCAGAAGACAGAAGTAATTCAGCAGTTCAGCTGTCCAGCCAGTACTGTGACAATCATTCTGAAAGACAAAGGAATCTCGTTGAGGGAAATGTGATGGAGAAACATTCCCTTCCATGCTCGAGACCTGCAGGAAAGAGGAATCAATTACGAGAGACAGTCATGCAGTGCAGGAACCCAAGTACAGTTAAGTCGTTTTCCTGTTGGGGCGGAAGGGGCAGGCCGGAGCAGAAGAGAACCTGGGATGTCGTGCAAACGCGGGTGTCCTTTGCTTTAGGGAAAAGCTAGTCGCTTACTCTTGGGGTGCATCTCTCACCATTACATCAAGGAAAAGGGTTGGCCCCTCACAGCCTTTCCCCTTCACTCCCATTGCTGTTCTCCACTGGTACCTCAGAAGCTCAGAACACCATCAATTTTTATCTGTGAATATCTCTCATTTCTGTCAGACCACTCCATTAACAAACATGTGGCCGGTCTTTCTCTTAAAACCAGCTCCACTGAAGATCTTCTCTGTAACGGCAGTCCCTTGGGATTGAAACCGTGGGACTATTTTCACGTATCCTCCCCCTCTCCATCATCCTTCATTCCAAGATCAGTCCACCACAACCTTCCCTTGTATGTCCACTCTCTACCTCTTCTTTTTCACTCCAACCCACCGCCCTTACCGAATTCGTCAACACCCCTGCCTGGTGATCACAGCAGGCTCGAAGCTGGTCTCTCTCTGCAGATCGCCACCTGTCCGCTCTCTCTTGCAGGACAACTGCTTTCATCCTATTACTTGTATAGCCTTGAACAAGTCCCCGCTCTCCTGGGTCTCATGTCTCTTTACTACAAAATGAAGAACTGGTTTCAATGTTCTCCATCCTCACTGCGCTTTGAAGTCAGATATCCCTGGGCTTGGATCCTGGCCCAGGCACTCGGCAAAACTTAGACAAACTATATTTCCTCAGAACTCAGTGAGTTATATATAAAAAGAGAATACCATCTGCCCTTAAGGTTGCTAAGAATAACAGCTGTGAGATCTTGTCAGGTTAGGAATGGCTACTTAACCAACAGCCATTCCCACCCCCTGTAGGATGACCTCCAACTCCCCAATTCCTGGTTCTAATTCCCAAGTCCAGCATTCTGTTATTTCCTTATCCATGGGGGTAACACATTTCTCACCCATCAAAAAAAATAAACTCCTCTACTAACATTCTCGTTCTTCTGAAGTCTAAATCTACTTTATCTTATCTTCTTCCGATTTCCACCGAAGACCTTCTGTTCTAATCAGATAAGTCTACACACTCTCCCTTCACACCTGTCGCTCCCCATGCCAAGTACATACAGTTCTTCCCCTTCCGGCAGGGCCCAGCTCCAATCCTCACACTGTGGGGTAAACTGTACTGCCTGCTGTTTTGTGCTTACTGACCTTAGTTGTCTAGCTGGAAAGGGACTCTGCTGATTATTTCAAGTTAGTTTTTCACTTTTCAGCATGGACAACATTAGAGTTTTTACAAAACTGGCATTTTTTGCATCAATTCAGCAAATGCTTTTTTGAAATTTATATGCTTTTGTGTCTTGAGGTAAAATTCTTTTATTTACTCCACCATTATCTTTTCTCTTTAAAAAATTTGATGGTGGTAAAATCCACATAAGGTAAAATTTCACGTCTCAACTATTATTTTAAAGTGCACTGTTCGGTGGTGTCACACACATGCACACTGCTGTGCCACCGATCTCACACACGGAACTTCTCCCACCATCAAGAGCAGACCGCCACCCACAACCCAAGGGCCTCTCTGTGGAACCGGGAGAGGAGCTCACGCACATCCACTGTGCATAGATCTTGTGTCAAAGTGAACATGTTGTTATTGCAAAAAAAAAAAAAAAAATTATGACCCAACTCCCAGCAACAGGGATGAGTCACAGTGGGAAAAGACTGTTTCCTAGACTTCTGCCTCTACAAAGATGGCTGGTGCCCTAAGACTAAATGAGAATTCTACGGGAAATGAGAAGACTCGGTGAAGGCTGAAGGGAGATGAAGAACAGATAAGGAGGATGGACGATGGGGGTAGTAACAGAAGAAGGAAAATAATCCAAATAAAGTAGCCCAGAGAAAGATGAGTGAAGTCAAATGGTATGGATGGGGACCAAACAGAGGACACTGGACTTAACAGTTAGTAAGGAGGGCACTGGTGACACCTGAGGGCAATTTTCAACAGGGCTGGTACAGAATGTATAGACTGCAGGGGATTACGGGAGAAGCTGGAAGAGCAAATTGGAGATGAGCAGAGACAAAACGCAATGCAACATATGGATCATATATCATAGAAATGTACACTCAAAACCTGTATGATCCCATGAACCAATCTCACCCCCAATAAACTTAATAAACAAACAAAACAAAACAAACTGTGGTTAGGAAGCCAAAAAGTTTGTGCTGGTTCTTTTCTACCCTGAAGTTTACCTGACTGAACAGCCCAATAAAAACACCTCATGTCATTCTTCCTTCCTTCTGCACCAGCCATTCTAAGTTTCACATTAGGAAACTCTCTTCTTCCCCCTCCTCTGTGACATGTCTTTACTGTTAAGTGTCATTCTGGTAACAAGATAAATATTTATGTTTAGGAACCAGGGCCATTGGATCAGTTACTACAAACTTAACCCCATGCCAGGTACTTGACTTTCTAACAATCCAAATACCCTTAGAGGTTCTTCAGCAGCTTTTACTTTAGTGATGTCTGTAGTAACACTATACACCTGAACCCAAGCTTTTGTTGGGGGTGAGGCAGCGCTGTGCTGTATAAATATTTTATGTACTGCTTATACTGAAATTCTAAGTGAAGGGGCACCCATAGGTCCTCTGTAAACGTGCTGGTTGCCCAGACAGCATATTCTAGAATTCACGCAGTGTGCAAGCTGCACCACCGTTACTATTGGCTTCAGCTGCAGACAATTTATTAAATCACAATGTAACAGTAACACCCCAAGAGTCAGAGCGCTCTGCTCTCAGTTCCACCCAGTGGGTAGGCTTGTCATCTTAAGGAGGGACTCTTTAGATACATTAGGCCGTTTCAAAAAAAAAAAAGTTAAATATTACACAGGAAGAAAACAGCTGTCTAGAGAGCTGTCAGTTTTCTGACAGATAATGGTAGGGTCTGGAGGAATTTCTCCCATGAACACCCAAGTACAATTTCTTAAAATGGAAAAGAATAGTCCAACTTGGTAATAGATATTTCCAATTGTCCCACTTAATTTTTCCTTAAAAACCTGCACTAATGTTGTAAACAACGTATAAGCAGCTAAATTTATATATCTTGTATGTTTTCTGAAAAAATCAATGAGATATAATCTTAAACTAATATGGTTCCCAGGGAAAACATAAATGAATATATTAAATTTTTAAAAATTTGTATAGGACTCAAGAAAAGAGCTTTTCTCCTTTAGGATTAGTCATTCGGACAAACCTGACTGACTGTTAGTCATGTAAACTACACTGCTAAACTCATTATTTCCCCCCTTCAACTGCATGGCAAAGGCAAAAAAAAAAAGTCACACTTGAGAGAGACTATGAAGGCAATAAAGGACACTTCCTTACTTGATATCTAGATAATAAAGTAGGAAGGCTATTTCCATTTAAAGCAAAGAAAACAAAGGTCAATGCTTTTTTTTTAAACGATCATATCAGATCAGAAAGTGAATTCCTCTCTGATGTGTTTACCATTTGGCTCAGTTCTACCCTTTCAACCATTAGCCCCAGGGTGGAAAGTTCTGCATTCTCCGGTGCTTCTCCCTGTTCCGTTCCTTGTGGCAGAAGTGACCACATGGGGGGGGGGTCACCTGGGATGAGGTGGCACAGGCCCCTCGAGTGAGAGAATGTCTGAGTGAGGGAATGACGTTCTAGCCGGATGGTCAGCAATCGGTCAGTGCTTGCTCTGGAAGGTGCCGTAGTGAGCATCAGGGTGCTCTTTATCCCCAAAGTTTACATGAGAAATATCTTTACTTTTCCAGAGAATTATTTATAAAAGGGACTGTTAAAACACACACAGGCACTCACACATACTCCTCATGCTTAAAAGCAGTGGTTCTAAAAAGTTGGCACAAATTACAATCACCTTAGGGGCTTATCAAGGCACATATTCCTGGCCTTGGCATTTCTGATTCAGGAGGTCTGGAGTGGGGCCTGACAATGTGCATTTCTAACCAGCTCCCCGTTTCTGCCGCTGGTGATCAGGGGACCACATTTTGAGAACCATACAGAGACACGAATTTGAAGGGTAAGTAGGAGCTCCTTAGGAGAAGATACCATCTTTGTGTTAGTATGCATATTCATTCAACAGTTGTTTTCCTAGCATCTCGCCTGACGTAAGAGAATGCAATGCTTTCCAACAAAGACGACGTCCCTCTGCCACTCTCCCACATGCCTGAAACAAAACTGCTCTTCCAGGAAGAAGCACCAAGTTTAGCAGGAAGCTTCCTAGCTGTCAAACACAGACTATGCCCCAGGGGCCAAGGACAGCTCCCAAAATGAAATGGAGTCGATCGATCGTCAGTGATTATCAAAGAGCCAGAACAAATGGCACAGATTGTTGTTGGTGTTGAGATTGCAGTAAAAAAGGATGAATTACCCATGAGGCATGAGGAGCACACTAATGGCACACACGTAACTAGGGAGAAGACTGAAGGCAGGAGACCCGTGGAAAAACAGACACCGTTCCTAGCAGAGGAGAGGCAACTCAAATATTAGTTCCTCTCCTACTTCCTTACCAATCTTCTCTCTGCACCTTGAAAAGTCAGGTTCTGGGGGCCTCTAAGGAGGCTGCCCCATTGCTGCCTACCCGTGTCACCTCAGCACCCCAAAGCACTGAAACTGCATAAACAATTGTGGGAAGACGGTATCAAACCAGTGGTTCTGGAACTTTAGAGAGCATCACAAATATGTGGAAGGCATTTTTTAAAACATAAATTGTTGTGCTCCCTAGCTTAATTCCATACTTCTGGGTAAGGCCTAAAAATCTAAATTGCTAACAAGCTTTCAGATGGTGGATGATGCTGGCCCAGGCACTGTAGTTTGAGAACCATTCATTAAGCATATCCTTTGCAATTATCTAGAATACTATCTTCTCTAATTAATTTATTGCATAATACAGAAGGCTCTTAGTACAAGACTAAGAATGTGGCTTTTGTTATCAACCACGTGGCTTACCTCAGGCAAGTGCTGTACTAACTTTCTCTGTGTTTTCACTTTCCATACGTAAACTGAGAATACGTGCATCCATAACATTGTAAATCTGATTAAAGCTTATTACTTTGTAATTTTAAAGATGCTACCAAATAATCAGTTGCTACCTTGTCTTTTAGAATATTGTTGACTTCCTTAATCAAAATGATTTGTAACTTTTAAAACAAGTACCAGAGACCTCTCATTTACCAGCAAGATGGGAGAAAATTTTCAATTTAAACAAAAGATAAAGCCTAGCAAATGTTAGCCTTCTCAAAATTATAAATAATGTGAAAAGATGCATTTGATTCTTCTTGTGAAAAAAATTATTTAATCAAATTCTACTGTGTGCATAAAGAGAATAAAATACACACAGGTTTCAATTTAAAAAACATATACATTTTTAAAAGACGGATAGTAGTAATATTTTCAATAACGAATTACAAAACAAAGGCTCCTTCCCTTTTGAGAATGGGATGGCGCAGGTGCTCGTTTCAATATTAACAACTATATAAATGTCACATTTCATTCTAGAAAGAGAATGGAATTGAGAAAGAGAGGGAATTGAGGCCGGTTTCCCCAGGATGCCCCAGTCAACTGGGTCAAGTTGTAAAGTATGCCAAGGAAATGTTATCTCAAACCTCATTAATTATCAGAGCCTGGGCTCTGGTATTTCAGCACAGACAGTGGGTGCCCTGCCAGGTCACCATCCTCCTGTTCCTTAGGCTTTAAGGAATGTTATAGGCACAGAACTTCCATCACCTTCCCCCAAAGGGGAATGGGTTTGAGGTGAGCCACTCAAATTACTGCAGCCCAAGGGCCGAGGGCGGACGATGCTAGTGATGCATCAATGATTCCCACTTCTGTTGAACAACATGACTCCTTCCACTATCAAGGCAAACCCAGGTTACCATGGCAAACACCCTTCAAGCATTGAGCCGAGGTGATGGGCCCAGTCCCATTAAGCCTCCTGTCTGACCCCTCCAAACAACTCCCAGCTTTCTCCTCTGAGCATCTAATGGAAGCCAGCTTCAGTTACAAAGGCAAAAAGTGCATTGTTCATCTACTGTTAACCTAGGCTGATATTCCCAAACATTGTCAAAGTGTGTATTCTCATTACTTTGTAATGGAGGAAGACTGACCTTTCTGCCTCAACAGTTCTTACAAGGAGTTCATTCCTGTCTTTGCATTCAGCATTTCTGAGGCAAACATCAATTGATCTCAGGGGAGAGAAATGAGTTAAAAACACTGTTAACCATTTTCATATTTTCTTTAAAATAAGAACTAAACAATACCTTTGACTTCTGGCATCCCTGTTACCCTCAATACCCTCCTTTTCTCACTGGCAGTGACTTACATACTTCTGGCTTTAAAAAATGAAATAAAAAGTCCTGACTTTCATTTATTAAATAGATTTAGAGACAGGTAAGGCAGTAATGTTAATTTACTGATCCAGGCCCTCCACATTAGCAAACGATCTTTTATATTTTAATTGCAGAGGTTGCCTTTGGTAAGGGCATTAATTCATCAGGTCACAGAGGAAGACCCTGACCAATGACAGTGACAGCATGTTGGCACTATGGATTCCGCGGGACGGACTCTTCCACCCTGCCAGTGATGAAAATCTGTACAGCTGACACATTTGTCTCAAAATATGCTGGAGCCCTGACCAGTGTGGGTCAGTTGGCTGGGAGTCATCCCACAGAGTGAAAGGTTGCCAGTTCGACTCCCGGTCTGAGCACACACCTGAATCGGGTTCAACCCCAGTCAGGAGCAAGAGGCAACCAAGTGATGTTTCTTTCCCACATCAATGTTTCTCTCCCTCTTGTTGTCCCTCCCTTCTCCTCTAACAATAAATAAACAAACAAAATCTTAAAAAAAAAAACATGCTGGGAACAAATGGTAACTTCCTGTTAAACCTAATCTTTACTGTATTAGGAAAAAGTCCAGCCATTGTTATAAATGGTAACTTCCTGTTAAACCTAATCTTTACTGTATTAGGAAAAAGTCCAGCCATTGTTATAACTATAACAGGAATAGTTTGTGCGACATCGATGTAACCTGGCAGCCAAGGAGAGTGAACTGGAACACACATGTGTGAACGGTGATAACATTTCACGGTACTCACAATTGAGACTTAGAAACACCATTGAGTGAGGATGTGTACTGTGTGGCTGTCGCATTCACAATGACTGAGTGAAGAGCAATGAATCTGCACATTTTGCATTAAGCTTGAACATTCCTCTGCAAAAACTGTTTGGTTGATTTAGAAGGCCGCTGCTATGGGCAACTGGTGATCGGCAACTTCACCATGACAATGTGCCTGTCATGCATCACATCTCATGCAGAGTTTATTGGCGAAACATCAAATCACCCAGGTGACTCAGCCCCACCCTGATTTGGTCCCTGCAACTTCTGGCTTTTCTCAAAACTAAAATCTCCTTTGAAAGGAAAGAGATTTCAGACTGCCGATGAGATTCAAGAAAATACAACAGGGCATCTGATGGCAATTGGGAGAACTGTGTGAGGTCCCAATGTGCCTACTTTGAGGGGATTGAGGTGTCATTGTCCTATGTACAATGTTTCTTATATCTTGTTTCTTCTTCAATAAATGTCTTTTCGTGTTACATGGCTATGTAATTTTTCATATTATAAAACTATTAACATTAAAATGGACACCTTTTGGACAGACCTCACATACTGTGGTAATGTCTGACAAGTTGGCAGAGGATGAAAAAGCAAGTTCTAAAGAGATGTGCCATTTGATACAACCTCACCATGTCCCGGATCAAGAAAAAATTGTATTTCAAAAATCCTCTAATAGTAAGACAGAATGATAGGAAGATCATTCTGCTAGAAACTGCCACTGTTATACCAGTTAACCAAGGCAGACTTCCAGTCAAGATGGAGGCGTAGATAAACATGCCTCATGTCCTCAAACAACTACAGCAAAAATTACAACTAGACTACAAAACAAAAGCACTCACAAGAGTCAGAAAACTGAGCTGTATGGAAGTCTGAACCAAGGATTTAAAGAAGCAACATTCATCCAGACGGAAAGGAGGGGCAGAGATGAGGACAGGCTCAGAGAGGCAGCGGAAAGGGTGGCTCCACATTGACATGTGGTGGATAAAAATAGAGAGGGATACCTCAGGAGCAAGTGATCCCAGCCCCAGACCAGACCACCCATCCCAGGGTTCCAGTGCCAGGAAGATAAATCCCCATGACTTCTGGCTGTAAAAACCAGTGGGGATTGAGGGGCAAAAGAAACTGCAGGATTCTTAGGAGACTCCTCTTAAAGGGCCCATGACAGACTTAGAACTTTCACTCCCTCTGGGATTCAGCACCAGGGCAACAGCTGGCAAGGCACCAGTGGCACACAGGGAGAATGGGAGAAACTGAAGTGACTGGTATCAGGGCGAGTACTGGAAGACAGCTTCCTCCCGGGCAAAACTCCAGAGGCCAGGCAGCAGCATTGTCCCCTCTCTGAGAGCTCCCACACACAGAACCACAGAGTGGTAACATGGGTTGCCTCGCCCTGGAGATTACCTAAGGCTCCACTCAATACAACTTACAGGTGTGCTTTCCTACAGTGGTCACACCATTAAGACAAGGGGTCAAAGCAGCTCTACCTAAAACACAGAAACAAACACAGGGAGGCTGCCAAAATGAGGAGACAAAGAAATATGGCCCAAATGAAAGAACAGAACAAAACTCCAGAAAAAGAACTAAACAAAATGGAGATAAGTAACCTATCAGATGCAGAATACAAAACATTGGTTATCAGGATGCTCAAGGAAATCACTGGGTACTTCAACAGCATAAAAAAGACCCAGGCAGAAATGAAGGCTATATTAAATGAAATAAAGAAAAGTTTTTCAACAGTGGAGGGGATGAAGCTGAGAATCAAATCAATGATATGGAACATAAGGAAGAAAAAAGCATTCAAACAGAACATTAAGAAGAAAAAAGTATTTAAAAAAATGAGGATAGGCTAATGAACCTCTGAGACATCTTCAAATATACCAACATCCGAATCACAGGGGTGTTAGAAGGGGAAGAGGAAGAGCAAGATATTGAAATTTATTTGAAAACACAATGAAAGAAAACTTCCCTGATTTGGTGAAGCAAATAAACATACAAGTCCAGGAAATACAGAGAATCCCAAACAAGATACACAAAGAGGACTACACCAAGAAACATCATAATTAAAATGCCAAAGGTTAAAGATAAAGAGAGAACCTTAAAGCAGCAACAGAAAAGCAGAGAGTCACCTACAAAGGAGTTCCCATAAGACTGTCAGCTGACTTCTCAAAAGAAACTGCAGCAAGAAGGGACTGGCCACAAGTATTTAAAGTAATGAAAAGCAAGGACCTACAACCTAGATTACTCTATCCAGCAAAGCTATCTATCATTTAGAATGGAAGGGCAGATAAAGTGCTTTCCAGACAAGGTAAAACTAAAGGAGTTCATCATCACCAAGCCATTAATCATATGAGAAAGAATATCAAAACTATAAACACTAAAATGGCAATAAATTCACAACTATCAACAACTGAATTTAAAACTAAGCAAAAATGCATAACAGAAACAGAATCACAGATATGGAGATCATTTAGAGGGTTATCAGTTGGGAGGTGGGAGACGGTGAATGGGGGAAATGTTGCAGGGATTAAGAAGCATAATTGGGACTTCCGGCCAAGATGGAGTCATAGGTGGACACACCAGTGCCTCCTCGCACAACCAAAATTAAGAACAAAGATTTAGAAACAAGAAAACAACCAGAACTGATAGAAAATTGAACTGTACGGAAGTCCAACAATCATTCATCCAGACCAGTAAGAGGGGTGGAGTTGTGGCAGGAAAAAGTAGACGTTAGAGGATCCGGGCATGCAGGCAGCAGCAGCTGGCAGATCTCAGGTGTGCAGACAGTGGCTAGCAGACCCCAGGCACACAGGTGGTGGCTAGCGGACCCCGGGCATGGGGTGGCAATGGTGCGGACCCAGTGAGGATGCGCAAGGCAGCTGGCTGACCAGGTGGTCCCACATTCACACGCAGATAATCCAGGCACAGGGGAAGCGGTGGAAGGGACTGGAATCTGAGAGAGAGCGAAGCAAGCGACATTGTTCCCACTCGGATCCCGCCCCTACATACAGCATCACTGCCAAGTGACTGGGCTGTCCCACCCTGGGGAACACCTAAGGCTCCACCCCTGACTATGTAACAGCTGCCACCAGACCAAAAAAAAAAAAAAAAAAAAAAAAAAAAAAAAAAAAAAAAAAAAAAAAAAAAAAAAAAAAAAAAAAAAAAAAAAAAAAAAAAAAAAAAAAAAAACCACCCCAAAAATGGCTCAAAAGGAAAAACAAAACAAAGCCCCAAAGCCAAGTCATCTAA
Organism: Anoura caudifer; assembly: GCA_004027475.1. Lineage (NCBI taxonomy): Eukaryota > Metazoa > Chordata > Mammalia > Chiroptera > Phyllostomidae > Anoura > Anoura caudifer. Next base: position 226,207 of record PVKU01002415.1, read on the forward strand.
ATGACCAAGAGACAGCAACCTATCAGATGCACAGTTCAAAGCCCTGCTGATCAGGATGCTCACAGAATTGATTGATTTTGCTCACAAATTAGATGAAAAAATGAAGGCTACAATAAGTGAAATGAAGGAAAACATACAGGGAACCAATAGAGATGGGAGGAAAACTGGGACTCAAATCAATGGAGTGGAGCAGAAGGAAAAAACGAACAACCAAACAGAAAAGAAGGAAGAAACAAGAAGTCAAAAAAATGAGGGGAGGCTTAGGAACCTCCAGGACATCTTTAAATGTCCCAAAATCTGGATTATAGAGGTACCAGAAGGGAAGAAGAAGAGCAACAAGTGGAAAACTTATCTGAACAAATAATAAAGGAGTACTTCCCCAATCTTGCAAAGGAAATAGACTACCAGGAAGTCCAGGAAGCTCAGAGAGTCCCAAAAAAGTTGGACCCAAGGAGGAACACACCAAGGCACATCATAATTACATTAGCCAAAATTAAAATGAAGGAGAGAATCCTAGAAGCAGCAAGAGAAAAGGAGACAGTTAACTACAAAGGTGTTCCCATCAGACTATCAGCTGATTTCTCAAACAGACCTTACAGGCAAGAAGGGGCTGGAAAGAAATATTCCAAGTCATGAAAGTCAGAGACCTACATGCAAGATTGCTCTATCCAGCAAAGCTTTCATTTAGAATGGAAAATAAAGTGCTTCTCAGATAAGGTCAAGTTCAAGGAGTTCATCATCACCAAGCCCTTATTATATGAAATGTTAAAGGGACTTACCTAAGAAAAAGAAGATCAAAAATAGGACAGTAAAAGGACAGCAAACTCACAGATATTAACAAGCACACCTAAAACAAAAGCAAACTAAGCAAACAACTAGAACATGAATAGAACCACAGAGATGGAGATCACATGGAGGGTTAGCAACAGGGGAGTGGGAGGAGGAGAGGGGGAGAAAAGGTACAGAGAACAAGTAGAATAGATGGTAGCTAGAAAATAGACAGGGGGAGGGCAAGAATAGTGTGGGAAATGTAGAAGCTAAAGAACTTATGACACATGGACATGAACTAAAGGGGGGAATGTGGGTGGGAGGGGTGTGCAGGGTGGAAGGGAATAATGGGGGAGAAATGGGACAACTGTAATAGCATAATCAATAAAATATATTTAAAAAATAAAAAAACAGTCACAGCAATGTAAACTACAGCATAGAGAACACAGTCAATAATACTGTAATAATTTTGTGTGGTGCAGGTGGGTACTTCACATACTGGGGGAGTTACTTTGTAAGGTTTGTGATTGTTTAACTATTATCTGTACACCTGAAACTAAAACAAGACAATATTGAAAAAAAAAAAAGCATAATTGGTAGGTACAAAATAGACAGGAGGAGGTTAAGAACAGTGTGGGAAATGGAGAAGCCAAAGGACTTATATGCATGACCCATGGACATGAACTAAGGGGTGGGTACTGCTGGAGGGAATGGGGGTAATGGAGGCAGGGGAAAGAGGGAAAAATTAGGACAACTGTAATAGCATCATCAGTAAAATACATTAAAAAAAACATAGTGAGGCAAAGAATGCACTGACATATTAAAAATTTTTGCTTGACATGTATGTTCTTTAAAAATTATATATATGTACTTGTAATCACTATTTATTGTAAATACAAGCTAAAGATGTGTAAGTGGAGGGAAAACATTGACTTTCCAGTTTCAACTTGTTTTAAACTGAAATGCCTGACAAAAGAAAAACGGACATGTCCTCCCAGCGACCTCCTGGGTGGAACGCAAACACACGTGCTCCCAAGGTGCGCTGTGCCCGCACCCACAGGTAAAAGGGGGAGAGTGTCTCAGGGTGAGTTTAGGACTTGATTTTATGAGCCAAGAAGCTGAGGACCACAATCTGAGCCCTTGCCAAACACTTATCAAGCACTTTCCTTATATAAACCCATTGTTTCTTCTCTGAATAATCTGTGTACCGCTTTTTAGACAAAATTAATTGCCTTTAATTTTTCTGATAAATTAAGAAACACCTTACTTTCAGTGTCAATTTCTCAGCTGAGACTCTATGCTCCAATTGCATTTCAGCCTTCATTAAAAAAAGTGGAACTATGTAAGTTTCTGATGTAAATTTGCATGAGCTCTCAGTGTGGTAGTCAGAGAGCATATCTCGGTAAATGTTTCCCTATAAGAAATGTGTTCTCTCTTTTAAAAAAAAAAAATTTATTTAAAAGAGAAGCATGGCTATTGTCCTACCTATTAAAAAGAAAAAAGGAAAATGCCTTCTTCAATAACATGTGACCTCCTTTATTAAATCTTAACAAGTAAGGCATTCCTGACTAAGGCTTTTTATTTCATTATATTTTCCCAGTGTGGATGTTCAGAATTTTCATCTCTACTGACAGGTGTTGCAAAGAAAACACTGTAACTTCTCCACCGCCACAACCTCTGGTGAAGGCCTGCTCTGGCTCTGGCGTGCACAGAGCTGTATCAAGTATCACTGTTTGCCTGGGTAACAATGCCTTTTCTTGTGGAGAAGACACATGACACCACCTTGTCGCACAAACAGCCCACAGAGGAGCCATCCAGCAGGGAGCCCTGCAGCTGGGTGTGTGCGCGCCAGAGCCATCCATCCCCCCGAGGGGCGGGGCGAGGGGCACTCACATACCACCACGGGGGTAAACATGGATCCCATTTTTAAAAGAAATCAAATTGGCAAAATGCATCAAGGGCCTTTAAAGTGGTTACGGTTTTAAAAATAAATGTTAACTCTGACCCCATAATTTTACTTCTAATAATACACACTAAGAAAACAACGTTTAAAAATAAAACCCATAGATTTGGATACAAGTACATTCACTGCCCAACTATTATAACAGCAAAAGTCAGAAATTTAAATTATTATTAAATTGTTATGCAGACACTAACCATTTATGAAGTTTATTAAGGTGAGGAAATACTTGGTTAATAAAATTGTGAAACCTGGTTATGTAGTTTTAAGTTTATATAAAAATGTGTAAATAATTGGAAGGAAATATATCAACATTTTAATAGTGTTTGTTCGTGGTCTAAAAACAGTTTTAGATGAATGATTTTAAAACTTCTGAAGCTTAAATTAATGAGGTGAGGTATGTGACAAAGCTTGCCACCATGCCTGGCCCGTCGCCTGCCAGGAGAAACGTGAGCTGTCACCACACAGGGCCACCTTCTGCCTCACAGCGGACTGACCGGTCTGTGCCTTCAGTCCAGTCGCAGCTTCTGGGCTTTGCTTTCCTCTCTGTAAAGTGGGGGTAATCACAGTTACCTCGCAGGGGCATGAAGATCGAATCGAACAAAAAATGCCAAGTGCTGAACTTAGGCACTCAGTAAAATGTTAGTTCTCCTTCTCTCTTTAGAAGACTATAAATTTTGTTCATGCTGAAGAGCCTTGAGCCAATTTTAAAAATTA
>PVKU01002416.1:0-54414 GCA_004027475.1 Anoura caudifer
AAAAAAAAAAAAAAAAAAAAAAAAAAAAAAAGCGAGGTTGAGTTCAACTGGACCCTTGTTTCTTTCCTATAGCCAATAATGTGCCCCATGTCATACAACAGGCTTGGAGGGATGGGGAGGAAACCATATGCTTAGTAATAATTTTTCTTCTATAATAGTAATATTTGTACAGGCACTAATATACACACTAATATACATGAGAAATACTAAGCGTATTTATATAGTATTGGTTACGAATGATAAACTAAGAGTGTACCATATTAGAAAAGTCTAAGAATTTGCATCAAAGGGCACTAAATAAATGAACATATGTGGGTTTTTTGGAAGCACACTCAGCGTTTACCTATATATACTAGCTGGGACAGCCTGTAGTATATGCTGGGTGTCTACTCATATAATTGTAACATGTTTGTAATATTATTCCATGTTTACTATCCATTAAAATAATTTTTTATCACATTTCACAATTAAAATGAGACCAGTTTTTGCTGTCAACTTCAATCCAAACAGCCATACAGCTCCCAAATTCCTGTAAGTGACCTAACAATATATTATAAAAGTATTCTCAAGTCATCTAAATTTGATCAACACTGCCTAAAGTGGTAAAATCCTGCAAGCTAAGAGGCACTGGGTTCCTGGCTGGTGTGGCTCAGTGGATTGGGCACTAGCCTTCAAACCAGAGGGTTGCCAGTTCGGTTCCCAGACAGGGCTCATGCCTGGGTTGCTTGCTTTGGCCCCCAGTGGGGGTTGCTCGGGAGGCAACCACACGTTGATGTTTCTCTCCCTCTTTTTCTCCCTCTAAAATAAATAAATATAATCTTAAGAAAAAAAGAGGCACTGGGTTAAACATGTAGCCTAACAAAGAAGATATGCAAGTAATTGCTAGCTAGTTAATATGTACTGAGCACTTACAGGTGTCAGATATTAACCGAAGCCTTTAGACAGAATATTCATATTTGGTACACCCATCTATTATATTATTATTATCACCTCTATTTTACACTGGAGTGTCAGTAAGGCTGAATAGTATGCCCAAAGTCACACAACTCTTAAGGGACAGTGCTCGGGTTTGAATCTTGATGCTCTAACTCTAGAACTCACATTCTTAACCTCTACCTCATAGCCTCCTACAAAGCTTTATTTTCTGTCAAATTCCCCCAGATAGGCCACTCTCTCGTATAAACGCCAGGGGTATTCTTTTCCCTAGGCCTCACACACTACACAAATCTTTAAAGGTACCCCGTATTTCTCAGATACCTTCTGTAGGTATTCTTGCCTATTCCTCCTACTTTTGCCTGCCAGTCCCTTGGACTGCAGCTTTTTAATGATACCCCTTTTACCACTTGACACATGTCTTATCCCACAGTTACCTGGGTAAATGTTTGTAACTAAACTACTGGCTTGTCTCTATTGCTTCTTCCACTCATGCGTTTTTACATCTTTAAAAAAAAAAAGTCCCAAACCCATCCCTTCCTCCTTACTTTTGGTTATTAACTTACAGTTCTCATGGTTGGTCTTTAACTGCCATGTTTCACTAAATCATGATCTATACTTTCTGTCTTCCACTTCACTTTCTATCACACCCCCACTTCCCCTCCCATCCTTAGACCTTGCGAGTACCCAGAGTTCTATACCTGGCACTTATCCATTCTTAAATACAGTTATACGTTGGTACTCATCGGCTTCAGAACTCATCAAACCCTGTACTTGTCACATGTTGATGAGAAAAAAATGTTTCAGCATTCGGCGCTTGCTCAGGACGTGCTAGAACTTGTGTGTCAGGACGTTGCCCTGCAGGAGAAAATGCTTCATCACTCCTCACAAACGATATTCATCGGTTTCTGCACTCATCATGAGTTCTGGAACAAATTAACAACGAGTACCAAGGTACCACTGTACTTGTTGGGAGTCAGGACAAAAACATGTATAAGCCCTTCAACCACTTTTTCAAGTGATTCAAATTGACACCAGATTGAGGACCACAGTTCATCCTAGGCAATCTCATTTACTCTTACCCACATCTTTAACCACCACCTATACAATGACGTTGAACAGATGCTCCTCAATGTATGACAATGGGTTGTATCCTGATAAATCCATTGTATGTTGAAAATATAGTAAGTCAAAATGTATTTAATACCTAACCTACTAAACACCAGAGATTAGCCTAGCTTGTTTCTACTGAATGTGTACTGCTTTCACACCACTGTAAAGCTGAAATTTTTTTTTAAGTTGGGGACCATCTGTACTTAACTCTGTATCTCGAGCTCAGTACGGATTTCTGAGCTCTAGACTGAACCTGGTTCTCAAATCTGGCTACCCATCAGGAGCACCTGAAGAGCTTTTTAAACTTACAGATTCCTACTGGCAGGAGTCTGACTCACTAGATCCAAAATAGAAAACTAGATCAATTTAAAAGTAATAAACCAGCCCTGGCTGGTGTAGCTCAGTGGATTGAGTGTGGGCTGTGAACCAAGGGGTCTCTGGTTCCATCTCCAGTCAAGGCACATGCCTGGGTTGTGGGCCAGATCCCCAGTGTGGGCCACATGGGAGGCAACCACACATTGATGTTTCTCTTCCTCTCTTTCTCTCTCCTTTCCCCTCTCTCTAAAAAATAAATAAATATTTTTTAAAAAGTAAATAGCTCTGGCTGGTGTAGCTCAGTGGATTGAGCACAGGCCTGCGAACCAAGGGATTGGGGTTCGATTCCCAGTCAGGGCACATGCCTGGGTTGCAGGCCAGTTCCCAGCAGGGGACGCATGAGAGGCAACCACACATTGATATTTCTCTCCCTCTCTCCTTCTCTTCCCCTCTAAAGATAAATAAAACCTTTTTAAAAAAAAGTAAATAAAAGTAATAAACCAGACACATAGAAGGTGTTCACTGAATGGCTGCTAGGATTATTAAGACATCCCAACAATGACAACTCAGTTCCTTTCCAAATCTAACTGGTCAGACAGGTTTTGAGAAACATAAACCACAAACTAGCCTCCACCTGAGATCTCCTTCCTCTCTTAGCTATTAGTATCATCAGTCATCCAACAGAGACACGTAGCAGTCACTAGTTCACTAACTTTTTTCTTTTCGTCTGTTTTCTTACAACTTACTGATCACCATATCTCCTGTATTGAGAACAGTAATAGGCACATAGTAGGAGCTCATTAATCTAGACTGAATGAATCCATAAATAATTGCTGCATTATAAATGAACACACAACGCATTTTAATTTCATATGATAAAAAACTCTCAAATCGGTTTCCTCTCCAATTCCAGTGAGTGCTTAAATTTAAATTATTTACCAGAAGAAGGGTAAGGTTTGAATAAAAAGAGGCCAAAGGAAAAGAGTTGAAGAGCAAGAGCTAGACAAAGGGTCGTAGTCAAAGAATGGGTTCTTGGGAGTTCAGAACTTCAGAGATACAGCACTTACTGTAATTTTTCTACATGTGCTAGCCATGTAGAAAAAAAGGCTTTGAACCTGAGCAGATTTGGATCAAACTCCGTCTCCGTCATTCACTGGTTGCAAGGCTTCGAGCAAGCGATTTAGATAGAGTCTGTTTAATCATCTATGAAATAAGGATATCAGTAGTCTCTACCTCGTATGAATGTTACATATGAGTATATATGTAATATATGTACACTCTGTAGCTCACCAGAATGAAGTTGGTATTATGATTAAGACGCCTTAAAACAAAGTTCTCCGATTCTCCGATTCTCCGCCTCTGACCTCAAGAACCTTGCCCAGGCTCCCCAAACCTTCCCGGACCACACCCCTCAGATTTTCTTTAGGCCCCGCCCCCCAGAGACGACCAGGCCTTCCCAGCCCACCCAAACCCTGGCCACAGTACCTGACCCATACCGCACATCGTGTGAGTGCAGTCGCACGTTGTGGCGCGTATTGAGTAACTTCACCACAGAACCGCACGTAACGACAGCCAGATTGGACGCTCCCACAGCATTACACAAAGTCGCGAACAACAGTAGCGATACCACAGCCATTCTGGATGTCCCGCAGTGCTTCTAACCTCCGAAGAAAACTCCGCCCCTCCCCGGAACCGGAAGCTGAGGGCGGAATCACAGAGAAGAGGAAACGAAAAAGCCCCAGTTTGGGCTATATGGTTCCTTTGGCTAGAGCGGCATGAGGAATCCGCTAAGCCTGGTTGCTTCCGATCCGCTAGCTCTGTCCCCGTGGCTCTGTCCTAATAGCTGCCTTCTTGAACTGCCTCTGCCAGTTTTCGTGACCTCCCGGATGATACCCGGAGAGCGGGGTGGGAGAAGAGACCAAGGAATGACCCGCCCACTCCCAATGACAGGGAGCCGGAAGTGACGTAGCACGTTGACGCAGCAGCGGCGGCGGTGGCGGCGGAGGATCGGTGTGGTGGGAGCTTACTATCCCTTCCCGGTCTCGGTTTGACGACTCCATTTTCCTCCGTGGGGGTTTAGCGCAACGGGGAAGCGGCGGGCTGCGGGTAGGTAAAGTTCGGACTGGAAAACGTGCTGCTTGAATGGGTCAGGTGGGGCACCAGGCTCCTAAGGCCTGGTCCTGTTGGGGAAGAGGTACTGGGGAGTCGTTTGCGGGAAGATCTGGGGTCCCCGGCCTTCCGAGCTCAATTAGGGAGAAGGAGGAGGAAAGCGGAATAGTTGCTCAGTCTCAAGGCTTTTCCGAACCCCGTTCCACCCGGACCCGTGAGTTGGGCGGCGTGTTGTATCAAGTCTTTTTCGAATCCCGTCCTTCTGTCGTAGCTTTTGAAAACTGGGCCACAAGAAAGGATTGGAAATGGAATGGGTCTGTGGCTTCTGAGTCAGGATCAGGTGATTGAATTGTTTGTTCTGGAGATGTGGTATCTATGGACCTTTCAGCATATCGACCATTGGGCCTAAAGGGCTATGCCAAATTCCATCTTTTTCCGTGTTATTGAATAGTAAAGTTAGAACTTTTTGTAGGGGACTGGCTACATCCACAAACGCTTACCACAGACTTCAAAATGGGCTATTAAGTCACAATGTTGTTTTCTTCCAGTTTCTGCCTTTCTTTCCAGGCATTTCCTTGAACCAACTGGAGCAGTCCATTTCCCTTGGTTGTTGCAAGAATTGATACTTATTCTTCTTTAAGAGGAGACCTAAGCTCTCCGAAAATATGCCCATGGAAATCCACTGTAATGTCAGAAATAATTAGGGATTGTTAAGTTACATACTGCTATTAATAAACATGGAGAGTATAAACAATTTTGAATTTAATTAATTTCTTGGAGGTGTGTGGCTCGGTTCTCTGTTTATCTGAAAATTACCCAAGTCTTCATTGCATTGATTACAAAAGTATGATTGCTTCCCCATCAGCTCTGAATTTAGAGCCCTTTTCCATATCTTGTGTCTCTTCAGCCAGTACTAGCCCATTCTTATTCAGTTGGTTTGTCTGGGTACTACATTAGATTAGCATAGTATTGTTGTTCCCTTAGAAGTTTGAACCTCATCAAAAAATTAGTTACATCAAGCCATCGTGCCTTAGGCACATTTTATAGTTCTCCCTCAGTAGACCTTGGCTAGTAAGGAAGCCTGGCCAGGGTAGTGGAAACTTACAGTTTTGGGGGGCAAATAAATTGGCTCTTGCTCCCAGGTTCTTAGTCTCAATAATGGCATCACACTCAGAATCCTGTGTATATAATCCTTAGGCTTTTCCTCTTTGTTATTCCCAATAATATCAATCGCCAAATCCTACCTCTCTATAAAAGTCTGTTCCTATCAACATACAAATTATGTTCTGTCTGGTATTCCTCTTATCCGCCTCCAACTACTACTATTTTTTTAAAATTTCCCTTCATAGCCAGATTTCTACCTCTGTCAACTTTCTCGGCTTTTCTTTAGTTTTCACTTTATACCAGTCTGATTTCTTTTCTAACTACTCTGTTGACATTCCTCTTGTCAAGACCACCAGTGACTTCTGTATTACCAAGTTCCATACATGCATTGTTCCCATTTTCCTCATTGTCTGAGGAAAATATTCAATACAGTTTACTCCTTTCTTGAAACATTCTCTTTCTTGGCTTCATGAACACTTCACTCTTGGATATTCTCCACTTGTCTAACTGCTTCTCGGCCTCCTTTGCTAGCCACTTTTGCTCTCTGCATAGTGTCTAATCATTGAATTTTCTTCACAGTTTAACCCTGGATTTTCTGTATGTACCTTTAGGTGATCCAGCCCCATGGCTTTAATAACCACCTGAAAACATGGTTAAATCTCTATCTAGTCCATTCCTCTCTCTGTGTTGAAGGATCATGCACAGAATGTGCCAGTGTAATAGCTATGTGCGGATGACTCTTAAATGTCCCAAACCTAACATAGCATAAAGAAAATTTTGGTTTTCCCATCATTCCAAACCTGGTCTTCCCTACATCACTAAGTGATACTCTCATCCACCTGGTTACAAAAGCCAGAAACACCTTGGATCCTCCCCTGCTCTCCCCATCCCCAAGTCTTGTAGTAAGCCCTGTCATTTCTACCTCCTATGTTTCATATCTGTCTTCTATCCTTCATCTTCACTGCTACCACCTTGTTCCAAGCCACCATCATCTTTTTATCCTCAGTTCACTTTGCTTCCACTCAGATCCCTTCTGATCTGTTTTCCACATTGCAGGATCAGGTCAGGTCACATCATGTCATTTCCCTGGTTAAAATGCTCTAGTGGCTTTCCATGGCCTTTATAACCCTGCCTAAGGAGGCTCTTCCCTCTCACAATTCTGCTGCCTTCACTGTTCTCAGGCTGTACTAGCCTTAGAACATCACATACCATGTGCCAAGTTCTTCCCTGTCTTTTCTACCAGGAGCCTCTTCCCTTGGCTTTGCATACCACATCCTACCCATTCATCCTATCTCAACCTGAACTCTCAGAGCTGAGGGTGTTTATTTCCTTCCTACCACTTATAAGAGGTCTGTATAATTTGTGGTTTTTCTCCTGCACCAGAATACAGGTGTCAAAGGGACAGGAACTTTGTCTTCTATATGTCTGGCATGTAGTAGGCACTCGTTAAATATTTTTGAATAAGCAAGTAAATCCTATCAGTTCTCTGTTTAAAACTCCATAGAGGCTTCCCAGCACCATTCAGCTAGAGTCCAAAATCTTAACATCCTACCAAGATCCTTATAATTTCACCTCCAACTCATTATGAACCTTTCTTTCTCTTCCCAGTCAAATTAGCCATCACTGTTCCTGCCACACTGCATCCTGGGCCTCATCCTGAAGTGCTCTTCTCCGATACCACACTCCTTGAACCACTTCTGAAGGAGCCAGCTCTTCCACTTAGCTATTCTTCCTCACTCTTAAAGTCTGTGTTTAAAGTCACTTCCTCAAAACCAGGTTAAGGTCCTCTGTTACAGATTCCCATGGTACCATTGTCATCAATTTGTTAAGGGCCTCTACTTGTAGTTTTTGTTTATGCATTGATTTGAGAGAGAGAAACATCCATTTGTTGCTTCACTTATTTACGCATTCATTGACTGACTTTTATATGTGCCCTGACCAGGAATCGAACCCACAACCTTGGCATATGGGGATGATGCTCTAACCAACTAAGCTACCTGGCCAGGGCAAAAGATCTCTACTTTGAGGTTAGAAGTCACCAAACTAAGTCTCCTTGATCATTACAGGTTGTCTGTGTCTGCTGTTGTGCTACAGTGGCAGGTCTGGCCCTCCATCGTTTGCCAACCACGTGCTACAGCAAGAACTACTATGTATGTTTCCTAGCTGTGTGCAAGGCTCAGTAGCTGTCAGTTCCTCCTTGTGTTGCAGGGATTCTGAATCTGGTTACATATTTCCATTGTTTCTGCTCTTCTTTTGCCCTTTCCTTGTTCCCCAAGGAAACTTGGAAAGAAAGGGGATAACTAATATTTTTAAATTGCTTATTATATGAACCATTATTAACAGTAGTGCTTTTTAAACCCTGGCATTGAAAAGATTCTAAAATTATTCCTTACAAATATGATGTGTGTGCATGTTAAAATGATTATACATAGAATTAGCCTTTTCTATATTTTAACATCTTGACTAGGTGGAATTAGGATTTTTCATAACAGAATTCTGGTTCCAAATTTAAAAGAAGGTTGTCTTACGTGGACTCTAAATATTATTTATTGGCCCTGGCCAAGTACCTCAGTTGGTTAGAGTATCATCCCAGTACACCAAGGTTGCAGGTTCAGTTCCCGGTCAGGGCACATACAAAAATCAACCAATGAATGCATAAATAAATGGAACAACAAATTAATGTTTCTCTCTGTCTCTCAAATCAATAAATAAAAAGAATACTTTTATTTATTAAACTTTTATGTTTTGGGATTCCAAATTGGTAGTCATTCATGAACTATCCATTTGGATTAGTCCTTGCTCATAAAGTACAGCGTGTCTTGTAGTTTAAACTCCACACCAAACTTCTGGGGCTATTCCCCAGACCACCAGGCCCTTTCACACCTAAGCCTTTGCTCATGTTGCCTTTCTCCAGACTATCTTCTTAACTCCTCTCAACTCAAGCATCACTTTTTCTGAGGTATTTCCTGACCTCCCTCTTCAAATTACTCTTATAATTTTGGTATATGACTGTCATGTAACATTTATTATGTTTTGTTATAATTTTATTTATAAGTGTTTTAAGGCAAGTTGTGAACTCAGGGGTAAAATATATTTTTCTCATTTTTATATACCTAAATCCCAGCATAAAACTTGACCCTAAAAAAGAAAAAGTAAAGGTTAATTGAAGCTGCTAGTGGAGGGAATTAACAGACATCTCTTTTTGCTCTGGTCTCCTTTTGATTGCCTCCTACATCATGTTCAAAGGGAGGGACTGCTGAGGCCTCCCCTGTGGCAATCTGATCCCAGCTTCATTCCTCTTCCAGAGAATGTCATGGTAACCGCCAGCCTCTCCCTTTGAGCCCCATCTTGCACTGCAGCTGTGCTTCTGTCTGGAGAAACCTTCTCCCGTCACCACTCCACTCCCCTTGTGGGCCTGTTTCAGTAGCAAATTTAACTTACATTCGTAATATGGGGAATATTCAAGAGCATAAGTATTAAATACTAAATACAAAATCCAAACTATATCAGGCTCATCTTAGCTATTGTATAGTAATATTAATCATATACTAATAAGTAGCAGTGTTTTTGTTCTGGAATATTTGCCAGCCTCAGCCTGCAGCGCTCTACAGCACCCTCTGCACATCTAGCTCCCACAAGTTGCAGCAAGTCAGGGTTGTGTCTGGCACAGCGCTTTTAACTGGAAGTCTTGGCAACAAGCTAGTTTGGAGGCATTCCCCAGCTACAGCACAGCATGTACTTTATTGCTAACCTAGGGAATGAGAGAAAAGCTGCGTGCCGCACAGAGTGCCAGCCACCCCTGGGATGGAAGAAAGCCGTTGTTTTCATCAGGTAGGCTCTCTGTTTCTCTCTGTTGAGCAGGCTGTAGGGCATCTGGTCCGCAGGAGGTAGCTAGCATTTAATGTGAAGGTGTTGAGGCCTTACAAGACTGAATTTGTGGGTTTGATAGCTTAATTAGAGCAAACTTGTGTAGGGGCTGCAGTACCCAAATCTATTTTTAATGGCTCAGTTCAGGGCTGAGGGGAAGCAGTGTCAAAATTAAAATTAGAACACCAGATTAATTGGCAGAAATTTTAAATACTAATTTTTTGGCACCAGTCAAGCTGTATGGCCTTAAGAGGACAGATCTTAGGGGGAGAAAGGGCATCGATCTAACCCCAAGACTGCCCGTGTCACCACCTCGCAGGGCCTATACCATGGTCCAGTGCAGTGGCTCTCAAATTTTTTGATCTCGGGACCCCTTTATAGTCTTAAAAATAATTTAGGATTCCAAAAAGACATTTTGTTTATGTGAGTTATAGCTATTGATGTTTATGAGATTTATATATATTGATGTATACTGGATTAGACATAAAAAATGAAAAATACACGTTTTAAATAATAAAGCCACTACAAAAAATTTACCATTTTGCAAAATACAGGTACATCAAATCAACACTTACACACCTTAAACTTATATAATGTTATGTGTCAATTATATCTCATTAAAGAAAATAATAAGCCTACTACATTTAAACATAAATAATACTTTTAATGAAAAACAAGTATAATCTTCAAAACAAAAAATGTACTGAGAAAAGTGGCATTGTTTTACTTTCTGTTTGCTTGTTTGTTTTTCATCTTTTTGACGTCTGCTTTAATAGAATACAGCTGACTTTCTTGCCTCTGCTTCTGCATTCAGTCTGTTGTGGTACATTATCATCTAGCCCCTGGCAAACACTGCTGCACTCCAGGGAGAGAGGAGGGTGTGTTCCCGGACCACACTGAGAACTGCTAATACAGCAGAAACAGCTGTGACTTTGGAATCAGATCTTGACTCAGATCTCAGCTCTTGCAGTTGTCTATGTTGCTTGAACAACTGAATTTATCTCTGAGTCTGTTTCCTCTGTTGGACAGAGAGATAAGTGTGCTGTAACTCATAGGACAATGTAAGGGTCAATAGGTGTTTGTTAAGTGTCTGGAACTTGGTAGGTGTGTGATAAATATTATTCCTCAGAAACTATCTTTTTTTTTTTTTTTTTTTTTTTAATTCTTAAAGTACCCTAGCCTTTCTAGGGTACTTTAGAAACCCAACCATATTAGTTTTGGTTGGGTTTTTGTGTGAGCGTTTTGGGTTTATTTTCTGATTCTCTTCCTGTGCCTGCTCTATACAAATATAATAATATATAAAATTATTTTAGGATCCTTATTTGTTTTCATGCCTTTCTCGTACTAGCAGTCAACACTATGAGAACCAACAATTGTGTTTCTCTTCAGTTTCCCAACTACTAGCAGACTGTATGTACATGGTAGGAGGCTTTCAGTAACGTTTGAAAAAAATGGCATCTGAAACCTCAGCCTAAAATTGAACATAAGACTTTATCATTACCTCTCCTTTTCCACCAAAACTCAGTACCTTTAGTTGTGTTCCCTTGAGCTTAGTTAATCTTAAGTTAATTGGTTATGGTATCAGTTGATGTCAGTATGGGTAATTTTCTGGAGAATCAGAGCCACCGAACTTAAAGCTCGTGCTAGGCTTCAATCCCTTCAGGTAGCCTTTAGCCACCCACCTCCTGTTATCTCCCTTCCCATCCCACCGCCAGCTTTCACTGGGATGATGGCAACAACATGAAATAGTAAGTAGTATTTAACGGGTACCTAGCGGTTGTATTTTGTGAAGAGCACAAAGAAGGATATGGCTTACCTGGTACAGAATCACAAAGTACCTCATGATGCCTCTCAGAGTGCCATTTATGTTTTCGTAGTGTTTTGTTTTTTTTTTTTAATTCATTTAAGGTGGGGGGAGGGAGAGAAACATCAATGTGTGGTTGCCTCTGGTATGTCCCCAACTGGGGACCTGGCCTGCAACCCAGGTATTTGCCCTGACTGGGAATTGAACCAGTGACCCTTTGGTTCGCAGGTCAGTGTTCAATCCACTGAGCCACACCAGCCAGTGCTATTTTTATTTTTAGAGAGAGGGGAAAGCAGAAAGGGAGAGAAACGCTGATAAGCAAGGGAAACATGATCAGTTGTCTCCCACATAGCCCCTAACCAGGGAGGGACCTGGCCCACAACCCACGCATGTCCTCTGACAGGGAATCGAACCCTTGCCCTCTCTGTTCACATGTGGATGCTCAATCCACTGAACCATAGCAGCCAGGGCTGTTTTCATAGTTTTTATTACCCCTTCAATTGGAGAGGGTCTCCAACTTCCATAAGCTTATAGTCTGAGTGGAGAAAATAGACATGTACACAATGACAGTAATTCAGAACAAGATGAGGAATGATGTTGAGTTTATCAGCAACCAGCTTCAGGATTCCAGAATGGAATCTTGATGTTATAATTTGTATGATATATGCTGTTTTTTAAAGTTCTTCTCAAGTCCCAGGAAGCTCCATGTTCTCATTTTGGCATTCTCCACTGCAATTTCCAGGCTTCGGATGAGTCTGAAATCAGGGAAGTAGAAGACAAAGTTGGGACTGATGGATACAAAATTACAGAATACTAAGGAAAATTAGGCCTGGAATTCAAACTCAAACTTAGTTAACATTTATTGAAACAGTATATGCTAGGTTCTTTCCCCTATGTCATGTAATATTGTCAACTACCTTGCAGATAGGTATACTGTTGCCATTTTCCAGATGGAGAAATTGATACTCACACACATTCAATAATTTGCTCAGGCTTGTATACCTGGTACATGATGGGACCAGGATTTGATCTCTACCCTGAAGTTTAGCAATCTTTGCATTTAACTATGCTGCCTTTATTTAGTAGGCCCTGTAAATCTCTTTCAGAGCGTTGTGGTTTCTCTTGTTGTTTTGCTGGGTTGGGGGAGAGGGAGTAATGGTGAAAATAGAGTTACGATTCTAATGTTTCTAAAAAGGTGGGCTCAAGATAATGAAATGTTTAATTTATTGAAAAGTTCTTTTGTCTCTGCCAATAGCCAGGTATAGTGTATATGAAAATGCCTGTCATTAATTTGGCACTTAATTGTTTTTTAACTTCTTTTTAAAAAAAAAAATATTTTATTCATTTATTTTTAGAGAAAGGAGAAGGGAGGGAAAGAGGGAGAAAAACACGGATATGTGAGAGACACATCAATTGGTTGCCTCTCACACGCCCCCAACTGGGGACCCAGCCCACAGCCCAGGCACATGCCCTGACTAGGAATCAAAGCAGCAACCTTTTGGTTCGCATGCCAGTGCTTAATCCACTGAGCTACACCAGCTAGGGCTGTTTTCAAACTTCTTGATGAGTGAATCACATAATCTCAATACTACCATCCTATATAATTATTTTTACGCTAATTTCTTTCCTCATCTGACCATTCCTGCCCCCAAATGGTAAAGTGAGTAAAACTCTTGGGAAGTACGATGGTATATATAGAGAGAAGTCCAGTATAAGCACCTTTTTAAAGGTACAAATGAGAGGAGCATCCATGGGAGAATGAAAAATGGAAGAGATGGAGCCATCCGATCCTTCCGCTGTCCTCCCCAGATGGAATTGATTGGGCAGAGCTGTGGCATGTGGCTAAAAGTCTGTCTGTGAGAGGGTGTAGGGTCCTCTGTAACATTGCATGTCTCATCACCATCTCTCTTCCTTCTCTAGTCTTTTTCAGGTGGGCCGTGAAAAGCTGCAGCAATGTCTGATTTTGTAGAAAGTGAAGCTGAGGAGTCAGAGGAAGAGTACAATGATGAAGGCGAGGTGGTGCCCCGAGTCACCAAGAAATTTGTGGAAGAGGAGGATGACGGTGAGGAGTCCCCAGCCTCAAGCTTCTTCCCAGTATTGCTAAGCTTTGGATAGTTGGATTCTTGCTGATGAAAGGCTCAGGCTAAGCACAGAAGTTATCACACTTGAGGTACCAGCTTGAGAATTTTCAGTCATTTCATAGAGAATATTTATTGTATATCTATCTATCTGCTATATGCCAAGGCACTGTGCCTAGTACAAAGAATACAAAATAAAACCCAGCTATTGTAAAGTTTACCTTAAGAGGAGAGGACAGGCGGTAAATAAATACATATGTAATGTTTCCCTCTTAGAGACCTAGTGGTGTTGGTATTTATGCACCCAGTTTTCTATTTTTCTGACCAAACCCAATCATTACGGTCACCAGCAGAGAACCATGAAATGGCTTTAAAGGCAGAAAGGAAAAATGTAAGTTTCATCAAAAGAATTATGATGGAAGAAGGAATATAATCGCTGAGTTTATAAACTGAGAGGAAAGCAAAGGTAATATTGGTGGCTGTAAAGCTTCTAGTAAAGAGCCAAAGTAATTAGGAAAATGTCTACAGACTGATAGTAAATACAGAAAAGAGATAGTCTCTTCCATGTGCTTGTGTTCTAAGTCAGTGGTCGTGCTTTACTCCTTTAGATGAAGCAGAAGAGTTAGCATGGCACCCAGGCCATTAGGTTCAGAGCAGATGGAAAATCACAGTTAAGCAGGTGGCATTGCCCCATCCCAACATGTTTCCCAAATCCCATGTCTCAAACACGGATGTTTTCTAGATGAGGAGGAGGAGGAGGAGAACCCTGATGATCAGGATGAGCAGGGCAACCTGAAAGGCTTTATCAATGATGATGAAGATGAAGGGGAGGAGGATGAGGGTAGCGATTCTGGTGATTCAGAAGATGATGTTGGTCACAAGAAGAGAAAACGCAGTGAGTCTGTCTGTCCTCAAATGAAGCAAGGTTGGGGTGGGAGTTGCCATGGAGAAGGGGCCTGTCTGTCACCATGGGTAACACTTTGTTTTCTCCAGCATCTTTTGATGACCGCCTGGAGGATGATGATTTTGACCTCATTGAGGAGAATTTGGGTGTCAAAGTCAAAAGAGGAGTAAGTGTCATTCTTTGTCTCTGTCCCTGGGGTGAAGGAGAAAGCTCTTGAAATTCAGTTACTCCTGGGGAAGGAGGTACATCCAAAACAGTTTGGAGAACATCAGAGAAGAGAGAGTTGCTCAGTATCATTGTGCTGTGGAGTCTAGATTTATATCTGAGATCTGGGTGCCTGTCAGAGAAAGGCTTGTCAGCATTTCAAGGGTAGGCTTTGGTGCCAAAAGAGTACCACTTAATGTGGTTCTCTCCCCTCTCCCTCGGTCGGCATAACCGGTGGGAAAACTTGAGTGAGACTGGAGAGCAGACCTTCTTAAGCCAGTCCCCTCAGACCCTGATGAAGCAGGTTTTCCCACCCCTAGCAAAAATACCGACGTGTCAAAAAAATGTCAGATGATGAGGACGACGACGAGGAGGAGTATGGCAAGGAGGAACATGAGAAAGAGGCCATTGCAGAGGAAATCTTCCAGGATGGTGAAGGGGAAGAAGGGCAGGAGGCCATGGAGGCCCCCATGGCTCCTGCAGAGGAAGAAGAGGAAGATGATGAAGAGTCAGGTATGTGGCATCAGGCAGGGAAACCAATGTTGGAATAAATGTTAGAATTTCCTAGCCCCTAGGAATAGGATGGGGAACCATTCATCAGCTCTAGGCCCCCAGCATTTGACACACAAAAAGTTCATTTTTAGGAGATTCTCTACTCTTCTCATCACTGGCCACTTGCATAGTAGGAACTAAAGCCACTTAGTCCTGGCTCTGAGCACTAACCCCTCCCTTTCCTACCCAGACATTGATGACTTCATTGTGGATGATGATGGACAGCCTCTGAAAAAACCTAAGTGGCGGAAAAAGCTTCCTGGATACACAGATGCGTGAGTGGGGTCTGGTAAAAGGTAGTGATAATGGCATCTGAGTGAATCCAGTCGAGGAGGTTAGATGCCTCTGCCAAAAATGGGACATTTGCAGTTCTCAGCCATTTTGCTTTCCTGCTTCAAGTGCCCTTTGCTAGGCAGTGATGTCAGCCTCTTCCTAGAAGCTCCGAGAGTGCCCTCTGCATTGTAGGATCACTGTGGGATCGGGGTGGGCGAGACTCCAGTCTCTCTCTTTAACATGCAGCTCCATGTTTATTCATTTATATATTAACCTTCTAAATAGAATTTTGCCAGAAGAAAGGTTTCGCCCTAAGGTACATAGTAATGCCTTAGCAGAAGACAGATCCACTGAGCTGGATCTGAACACATTTGCCCTCTTGCTGCTTGATCCCTGCCACTAGCATGTGTCAAAGATGGGCTTTTTATCCTCTGTAAATAACATCCCAAGAAACATCCCCCAGCTAAGCTTCTGTTCCACAGTGAAAACGCTTTTTGATTTGCCTTTCTCTTAACCTTCTTAGTTCCCTTGGTCAAGTAAAGGGTCTGTGCAGGGGCTGCATGTCTCTCCTCTCACCAGAACCTGGGCCCACTGCCCCTTACTGTCACCCACAGGGCCCTGCAAGAAGCCCAGGAGATTTTTGGTGTGGACTTTGACTATGACGAATTTGAGAAATACAATGAGTATGATGAAGAACTGGAGGAAGAGTATGAGTACGAGGACGATGAGGCTGAGGGTGAGATCCGAGTGCGCCCCAAGAAGACCACCAAGAAACGTGTGAGCCGCAGGAGCATCTTTGAGATGTATGAGCCCAGCGAGCTGGAAAGCAGTCACCTCACAGACCAGGACAATGAAATTCGCGCTACTGACCTGCCTGAGAGGTTCCAGGTAAGAAACCACCAGCCTCTGTCCTGCTGACCTGTCGTCACCAGCTCTGAACCTCCTTGCTGCAAGGGTTGTAACAGAGAAACCATCTTAACAACAGTGTTAGCAAATGTGATCTAAGAAGCGGGCTGTGAGCACCACCTGACTGGGCTGTACAGGGAGTCCAGCTCTCCGAGGAGGGAAGATCAACTCTTGTGCTGCCTCTGGTTCTTGAAATGGCACTCTTTCTTTAGCAACATGTGAAGTGCCTACTTCTTGCCAGGACGACACTCTTTTGGGTACTGGACTTGTGTGCCTGCGGAACACACATTTTGTCCAGAATGGTGTATGTTTCTCCTACATGGGATGCAAGAGGAAGTCAGTCTCACTCCGTTGTCTTGTCCCGTGCAGCTCCGCTCCATCCCAGTCAAAGGGGCTGAAGATGATGAACTAGAAGAAGAAGCTGACTGGATCTACAGGAATGCCTTTGCCACACCAACTATTTCTTTGCAGGTACCCCCCAAAAAGGTCCTTGTGTTTGACATGATCCAAAAGTTGAGGAGCTGCTCCTCTGCTACCCCAAATATCTATGTGCCTGTTGTGGAACTGTGTGTGTGTGTGTGTGTACACAGTCAGCTTTGCGCAGATGAGAGGGGCTTTTCTCGATTTCATCTGACAGAGTCATCCTATGACATGTGCGGTTTCATGTGCGGTGAGACAGAGCGAGTGACAGCGTTGTTGCTGTTTCTCTTTTCTTCCGACTGTAGGAAAGCTGTGATTACCTGGACAGAGGGCAGCCAACCAGCAGCTTCAGTCGAAAAGGGCCCAGCACAATTCAGAAGATTAAAGAGGCCCTGGGCTTCATGAGAAATCAGCATTTTGAGGTAGCACCTCAATCTCTAGTGGCCCGTTTCCAGTGTTAGAAATTCAGCCAGGGGATGAGGGACAAGGTAACTACCTTAGTCAGGTGGGGATCCCCCTTTTCCTGTCCTCAGCAGTGGCCCCTAGACTTAAGTGTAAGGACTACAGGAGAACAGTGCTACCCTGTCTGCAGCATTTTCTTCCCCAGTGGCGGAGAAAGCATGCACCCTGGATGGGCCTGTGAGGGCGGCCAGTCTTCCAAACTGAGGAATTTCCTAGAGCTTTTTACCCCTTTGGCAAAGGCAATCCATACAGACCCATCCCTCTGGTTGACTGTAGTCTCCTTGCTACCCCAGGTGCCTTTTATTGCCTTCTACCGGAAGGAGTATGTGGAGCCTGAGTTGCACATCAATGACTTGTGGAGGGTGTGGCAGTGGGATGAAAAGGTAATGTGGTTCCATGCTCCCCAAGGGGTTGAGGGCTGGATTGGACACCACTGTTATCAGGGCCCATGCTCTCTGAGCAGCCCAAACCCCCACTCCCACCCCCAGGCCTGTTAAGTTTCCCCAGAGTCTCCTGGTAAGAAACAGAACAGCCTTGAGACTCCAAGGCTGAAAACCAGCCCATAACTGCTGCCCTGTCCTGTCCTAGTGGACCCAGCTAAGGATCCGCAAAGAGAACCTAACGCGGCTATTTGAGAAGATGCAGGCTTATCAGTATGAGCAAATTTCTGCTGACCCTGACAAACCTCTTGCTGATGGCATCCGGGCTCTAGACACCACCGACATGGAGAGGTAGCACATACATGGTTTACTGCATGACACGGAGCCCTCAGATCAAAGGCAGCCCCACCACCAACCCCAGGAGAGCGTAACCTTGCAAAATTCTCAGCATATGTATATAAAGTTACATAGGAAACCAAATTATAACCAGAAAGTAGCTTGCTGAGCCTGGAGTCAGAGGGGTGTGAGATGGGAGCAAATGATTTTAGTTGCCAGTGTTGCGAAAGTGGGGAGAAGGGACGAGGACTGACTTAAGGACTAAACTTTGCTAGAGACTTGCTGCCTTGTCTTTCTCTCCCTTTTGTTTTCACCTCTAACAACCAACCATCATTTGTTTGGCATATTTGTCCTCTAAGATATCTTGGTTGTAATTAAGTCATGGTCTGGGGCTACTGAGTGTCTACAATAATTAGAGAATCCAGGCGCCAGTCCTGGTTGGGATCTTGCCTGGTGGGAATTGGATCTCTTGTAGTAGAATTGGGGTATGCTCTTCCTTAGTGACAAGTGAGGTCTTACATCCCTTCCCTTCAGGCTCAAGGATGTACAGTCAATGGATGAGCTGAAAGATGTTTACAGCCATTTCCTGCTTTATTATGGTCGTGACATCCCCAAGATGCAGAACGCTGCCAAGGCCAACCGCAAGAAGATGAAGCGTGTAAGGGAGGAGGGAGATGAAGAAGGTGAGTGCTGAGAAAGAAGCCCCAGGAGGTTTGATGGCCATGGCATGCCCAAGGATGCCCTTGGCTGAGTGCCCTTTGGGGCTTCTCTGTATGTGTCAGATCCTTGGGAGTGATTGGAAACTAACACACTAACTCCTTCCCCCCACCCCCAGGTGAAGGTGAGGAGGCGGAAGATGAGGAGCAGAGGGGGCCAGAGCTCAAGCAGGCTTCCCGTCGAGACATGTACACCATCTGCCAGAGTGCTGGCTTAGGTAAAAGCTAGTTGTTAGGACCAAGGCATTCCAGCCTCCAGCAAGGAAGGGGAGTCCTTAATTGTCATTGGTGGGCGGGAAGAGCACTTAAGGAACATCTGAGTGGATCACCAAGTCGGTTCTGAACACTTGCACCCATATCCTGCGCTCACCCCACAGTAATGGTCCGGCCTCTCCCTAAATTGCTGAAAGAATGGAAACACACATTTAGAGGGAGACAGCCCATCCTATCTTTGGGAAGTTCTTTTATTAAGCTGTAGCTTCCACCTTATTTCTGAGCCCAGGAGTCACATAGCAAATTTCTATTTCTTCTGCCTCATAACAGCCTGTCAGATGTTTAAAGTCAGTTTTTTCATTGCTCTTTGTAAGACACCCTGGTCCTGCTCATTCATGACCCCTTTAAAGTCTGGTGCTGAGAATTGCTGCTTTATATCCTTAAGTGTCTGTTGCCATAACCTTTCACTCTCCTGGTTACTTTAGATGGTCTGGCCAAAAAGTTTGGCCTTACTCCTGAGCAGTTTGGGGAAAACCTCCGGGACAGCTACCAGCGGCACGAGACAGAACAGTTTCCTGCAGAGCCCTTGGAGCTGGCCAAGGATTATGTTTGCAGGTAGGCGAGCAACAGGTGGCTGACAGGAGGAGGGGCCCGAAGCTAACACACCTGCATCCTTAGCTCCTCCATTTTCCCCACAGCCAGTTCCCTACACCAGAAGCTGTGCTGGAAGGTGCCCGCTACATGGTAGCCCTGCAGATTGCTCGAGAGCCCCTGGTCCGGCAGGTGCTGAGGCAGACTTTCCAAGAGCGAGCCAAGCTAAATATAACCCCCACCAAGAAAGGTAGAAAGGTGAGCTCTGGGTAAAGGGCTTTAATCCAGCATGTGGCCCAGCTCGCTGATTGAACTGAATTTCTTGTAGCCCAGCTGTCTTCCTGAGAGCAGAGAGACAGTCTTTTCTCCCATTGTCAAGCCACCTATCTGTAGGCTGATGATTCCCTCTTGGTGTGTGTAGGATGTGGATGAGGCTCACTACGCTTACTCCTTCAAGTACTTAAAGAACAAACCTGTTAAGGAACTTAGAGATGACCAGTTCCTGAAGATGTGCCTGGCTGAAGAGGAAGGGCTGCTCACCATTGACATCAGCATAGATATGAAGGGGGTGGAAGGGTAAGCAAAAGCTCTGGGCGGGGTGAGGCTCTTAGGGAGGGTTTGGTGAAGAATCTCTTGGAGGAAGGGGTCCCTCAGGAATGTGAACCACAATTTCAAAATTGAGCAAGCCATTGTAGTGACTCACTCACAGTATCTGTGGACATTTGTGCATGACTGTTTCTCATCCCTAACACCACAGTGTTGTTGTCTTTTCTTAGCTATGGCAGTGACCAGACATATTTCGAAGAGATCAAACAGTTCTACTATCGAGATGAATTCAGCCATCAGGTGCAGGAGTGGAACCGGCAGCGCACCATGGCCATCGAGCGAGCTCTGCAGCAGTTCCTTTATGTGCAGATGGCCAAAGAACTCAAGAACAAGCTGCTGGTCGAAGCCAAAGAATATGTCATAAAGGTGAGAACAGAAACCCATGGTTTCCCCAAACTAGAGCTGAGAGTGAAGGAACCCCTTAACAGGTGAAGGAGAAACACTGGGGGCAGGCAGAGCAGAATTTGAGAGGGAGTACGGACAGGGCTTGGGTCACTGTAAGACTCCCCCACTAGAGGCACCTTTTCCCCCACCCCACCCCTACCTACCAATCCAAACATTTTTTGTTTATGTTGCTTTCCTCTGTATACTTTGCAGTTTCCAAAAGCAAGGTATGCCCTCCGCTTGTAAGCCTGCCAAAGGCTAGAAACATGTGCATATGAATGCATACATGTGCCTGCATCTGTTTCCTTAGCATGCTTGGTGAGCTGCTGATGGCTATGGTGTCTGGTGTGTCTCCTCCCCAGGCTTGTAGTCGAAAGCTCTACAACTGGTTGAAGGTGGCACCCTACCGGCCAGATCAACAGGTAGAGGAAGATGATGACTTTATGGATGAGAACCAAGGAAAAGGCATCCGAGTCCTAGGCATTGCTTTCTCCTCTGCCAGGTAACTCCCTGTTTCTGCCCACCTGCCATCACTCTTACCTGTGTTCTAATCTTATTCTCTTATTCATGTCTTCATATTGCTGAGTATCACACTGTTCTTTTCTTGTTCGGCTGGCAGAGATCACCCTGTGTTCTGCGCCTTGGTCAACGGTGAAGGAGAAGTGACAGACTTTCTCCGGCTGCCCCATTTTACCAAACGGCGAACTGCTTGGAGAGAGGAAGAACGGGAGAAAAAGGCAAGTGGATGGGGTGGGTCACCAAGTGTGCATCTTGAGTATGTCTTCTAACTCAGTGGGGATAAGTGCTTATGGTCTAAGCAACATCCCATTCAAGACCCTGAGTATCTCTGACCTGGTTGCTTACCCCTCACGTCCTAGGATAAGTCTCACTTCCACTAGATGGCACTCAAGTTCTGGTGCAGAATTTACTTCTGGCTTGAGGCCAGTTCTTCAGCCTTGTGTGCTTGGGAGCTGCCCTTGACTACCTCTGTTCTCACAGCATCTGGGTCAGCCTGTTCCAGAAGCTGAAAGCCACTGAGGCATTAAGCCAGCCTCTTCCGTGCTTTAGTCTTTCAGTGTCTGTTTTTCTAAGGGAAGGAATTTGAATTCATCTCATGTGTATGCTTCCAATTTTTTTACCTAAGTCTATCTTTCAATTTTGTTGAGAGTGCCCATTCTAAAAAGTAATTTTTAACAAACAACTGAAAAAAAGAAAAGAAAAATCTTGAATTGGAAATCAGAATAGTCCTGACTGCCAGGCAGTGGTTTATGTTAAAACAGAGCCAAGTATTTTATTTTTTTTATTTTTTTTAACTTATTGATTTGAGAGAGAGAAGTGGGGGAGGGGGGAGAGAGAGAAATCAGCCTGTTCCATCTATTCAGTCTATTCGTGCACTCACAGGTTGGTTTTTGCACTCACCCTGATGAGGGATCGCACTCACAGCCCTCTATGGGGCTGACCCTCTAACCATTCGAACTACCCAGCCAGGGCAAAGCCTAGTATTTTTAGTTAGCTACAACCCAAGTGTAAGCCAGAGTATAATAACCTCAGAAAATATTAACAGGTGTATAGTATTCCAACGAGAGTAGTCCTTCTGTTTTGTGTTCCGGTTAGACAATGTGTGATACATCATTGTTCTGTGGTTTTATAAGGTCTTGAGCTGCTTAGGGAGAGTGAACTTCATGAAATCTCCCTATTTTCAGAGCCATTTAACTCCAACTTTCTTTCAATCCAGGCTCAAGATATTGAAACCCTGAAGAAATTTCTTCTGAACAAAAAGCCCCATGTGGTGACAGTTGCAGGAGAGAACAGGTAGGTGGGTACCAGGGGATTGGGCCAGGCTTGGTTTAAAGTCACTCATCTTTTATTGTTGAGTCTTGCATGTGCTTGTGTAGATCCTTGGTAATATCCCCATCCCAAGGGGATACTCCTGGAAATATTGTACCTTGTCTTCACAGCTCTCTCCTCCCCACAGCCCCACCTCTTATCCCTTCCATGAGAAACTGTGCAGAAATAGCCCTGATTAATACCCCTCATCTCCCCAGGGATGCCCAGATGTTGATTGAGGATGTGAAGCGCATTGTGCATGAGCTGGACCAGGGCCAACAGCTTTCCTCTATTGGGGTGGAGCTGGTTGACAATGAGTTGGCCATTCTCTACATGAACAGCAAGAAATCAGAGGTAATGCTGGTGCCTTACCCTTAGATTTACACAGCCTAGAGCTATCATTCCCGGGGAGACTTAGTAGGGAAACAGAGGTTTTCAGGGCACAGCGCTACACTTGTTCATTTATCCATGGAGAGGCTTTCCATTTTGCTAGTCGTGGTTCAGACTGGAAACATCAGAGATTAAATTGGTCCCCAGAAAAATGATCCCAAAGGAGGAAAGAAAGTGACTTAAAGCCAAAACAATTTGGATTTTCTCTTGCTGTTGGAGCCGAGGGAACTTTATGGCCCTGCTGACCCTCATTTGACTCTAGGCAGAGTTCCGGGATTACCCACCAGTGCTGAGACAAGCTGTCTCCCTGGCCCGGCGCATCCAGGACCCTCTGATCGAATTTGCCCAGGTGTGCAGCTCTGATGAAGACATCCTGTGTCTCAAGTTTCACCCTTTGCAGGTGAGTAGGATTTAACAGGCAGGTCTAGGTGGGCAGAGTAGCACGGTAACCTTATCCCTGTCTGCTGTGTGTCGACAGGAGCATGTGGTGAAAGAGGAGCTGCTCAACGCCTTGTACTGTGAATTTATCAACCGAGTCAATGAGGTTGGGGTCGATGTCAACCGTGCTATTGCCCACCCTTATAGTCAGGCCTTAATACAGTATGTGTGTGGCCTGGGACCTCGAAAAGGGACCCATCTTCTGAAGGTAGGATTGGGTTGAATCAGAAAATAGGAAAAGTTCCCATTTCCTTGAACCTTTATACTATGCCAGTATGATTAGACAAGAAGACCAAACTCAGAGGAGTAAAGGTGCTTGTCCAGAGTCATCCAGCTAGTGAGAGTCAGAGTCAGACTTCATTCAGACCAGGTAGCCGCAGCTGTGCTCTTCACTATTTCACTGTAGTGGCTCATGGAAAAGATAGCAGTAAGCCATGGTGGGAGACAGATGGAGGAAGGCAAGAGAGTATCAGGCATAAACCTCAGGATAGTGGGGTTTTTCCACTGGAAAGGAAAAGGATTTCAATCAGGGGGCTCGGGGCATGCAGGGAAATTCAAAATTATTGATAAAAATCTTTTTTCTAAAGGTTAGTGATAGGTACTTTAGTATATGTTTTATCATGACCTTTTAAGGCATATGTTAGTAATATATTATTTTTGGTGGGTATAACATAGTCATTAAAATAATTTTTTAGTA
Source organism: Anoura caudifer (assembly GCA_004027475.1). Classification (NCBI taxonomy): domain Eukaryota; kingdom Metazoa; phylum Chordata; class Mammalia; order Chiroptera; family Phyllostomidae; genus Anoura; species Anoura caudifer. The sequence continues at coordinate 23,623 of PVKU01002416.1, forward strand.
GCAGACAGTATGGTATAGTGCTCAGATAGTGGGACACAGGGACAGAGTTCCCGTCATGGAGAGTTTCCCAGAAACCTGAAAGCAGGCTGGCAGGTGGGGCCTGCCTACTGCTCTGGCTCACTCCAGGCCTCTCCCCTAGATCCTGAAGCAAAACAACACCAGGCTCGAGAGCCGGACCCAGCTGGTCACCATGTGCCACATGGGTCCCAAAGTCTTCATGAATTGTGCTGGCTTCCTCAAGATCGACACAGCCTCCCTGGGGGACAGGTGATGCCTCGCCTGGGTAAACCAGGAGAGATTCCCATGGGCTTTGCTTGGGGCTTCAGGGGGTTAGGGCTGCCACAGGGCCAAAAGCTGTTTAAATTAGGAAATGTTTTAAAACAAAGATGAAACTTTTATTCAGTCAAGAGCTTCTGACCTATGGAAAAGATCAGTTCAATTATGTGGAACTTTTTTTGGTGAGAGAAACATGAAAAGAACCAACTTAGGGCCCTGGCCAGGTAGCTCAGTTGGTTAGAGCATCCTGCTACTCCAAGGTTGCGGGCTCGTTCCCCAGTCAGGACACATACAAGGATCAACATATGAACGCATCAATAAGTGGAACAGCAAGCTAATGTTTCTCTCTCTCTCTCTCTCCTTTCCTCTCTCTAAAATCAATAAATTAAAAAAAAAAATTTAAAGAGGGAGCTCTCTGTTCCAGGATAGAAAACATAGGTTTTATTCATTAAACAGAAATTTGTTGTTACGGTGTGTCATGGCTTATAAGGGTGGGGATAGCAAGGGGCAGTGGAAAAGGAGAATGGGGTTATGAGGAGATATGGAAGGGGGAAAGAGATTCAGTATGTTTTGAGATGATGTTATTGAGAGAAAGTTCTATTCACTTGGACTTTGGACTTCACTATTGACCTCTTCCTCTCCAGAAGTTACCAACTCAGTCTTTGGAGGATCTTTTCCACGGGCACATAGCTCCTCATTCAGTAATGGAAATCAGTGGGGAAATAGGCTTCAAGTTCTAAAACTTCATTTTCCACCCAGCTTTGCTGTAACACTCCACGAATAACATAGGTCCATGTGAGTGCACGGGCAAGACCAGCCTGGGAAGGCTTTATGGGGGAAAATAGTGGTCAGCAAATTTTCAAAGGTCTTTTTCCCCCTTCTTGCTTTATCTTATTAAAAGACTTGTAAAAGTTCATTATATAAAATTCAACATACAGAAATATTATGCAGAAAGTGGATGTCCCCCATAATCCCACTCCCCAGAGATAACTACTATAACAATTTGATGTATACTGCAACTTTTCTAAATTTTATTTTTGCTATGCATTTACTAACTACCCATTTACTACAAAAATGGGATCATATGGTTCATAGTGTTTTGCAGTGCATTTTTCACATATCGATATATCGTGGCCATTTTTCCATGTCAGCACACATAGATCTACCTCATTCTTTTTAATGGCTGTATAGTACTCCATTGTATGGAGGTACCCTAATTTGTTTAACCAGTTCCCTATTAGTGGACATTTGGACTGTTATCAGAAACTTTTCATTATATATCCTGCCCCTTTCCTGCCTTTCCTTCAGCACTGACTCATATATTGAAGTCCTTGATGGTTCTCGAGTCCATCCTGAGACCTATGAGTGGGCCAGGAAAATGGCAGTGGATGCTCTGGAATATGATGAATCAGCTGAAGATGCCAATCCTGCTGGAGCCCTTGAAGAGATCTTGGAAAACCCAGAGCGGCTCAAGGACCTGGACCTAGATGCCTTTGCAGAAGAACTGGAGAGGCAGGTGGGTGACAGTGTAGAAAGCTTGGCGTAAACACCATCCTGAGTGACTAGTTGGGAGGAGAACTGAACAGCAAGGCTCCAGAGAAACCCCCAATACTATTAGTGTGAGAGACTCAATTTTCTCTTCTCCCTCCATTCCACACTGGGTTTCTCAAAGAAGTTTTCATCTGCTTTTTAAGGATCCAGCACAACTGCAGTCATTGCGGGGCGCGGGAAGGAGCTTGGAGGGGCTAAGTAATAGTTTCCTTCTGGGCACTCCTCCTCCTTTCCATCAGTGCAGCTTCACACTTGCCTGTTTTATACATTGGGGTTCTCTGAAGTCATTTATTACAGACCAGTATTTCATGGATAAGAAAAAGTTTGAAAACCTTCTTTAGTTAATCTTGGGGGGAAGAAGAAAAAGAAGCACTGACAGAAACCGTTTAGCCTACTGCTTTCGTTGAAAGGCTCAGGGCTCGGGTTGGGGAGCGGTTGCAAGGCTGTTTTTGATGAGCTTCTTCCCCAGGGATATGGTGATAAGCATATCACCCTGTACGACATCCGGGCAGAGCTGAGCTGTCGGTATAAGGACCTGCGGACAGCCTACCGCTCTCCCAACACAGAGGAAATCTTCAACATGTTAACCAAAGAAACACCAGAGACCTTCTACATTGGTAAATGCTGGGTCTGGTTTTAGTTGGAGGAGGATATGTTGGGGTGGGGAGGATGCGCTTACTGCAGTGGTCCCCAGCCTTTTCGGCACCAGGGACCAGTTTTCCACAGATTGGGTGTGGGCCGACAGGAGGCTGAGCTCAGGTGGTGGGGTGGGGGGTGGTTAGGAGGCAGAGTTCAGGCAAGCTTCCTAACAGGCCACAGATCTTAGGGTCCAAGGCCCTAGGGATTGGGGAACCTGGGTTTACTGTATAAATATAAACCAAGCAATGATTTCAACAGAATGAGGCAGGTTTTTACTGTACCTGAGGAGCTTTTAAAAAGATTATAGATCCTTAGATGAGTCAAAGCTGAGTTCAAGGTCAAATTATGTTTTTAACCTGCTGTGGAATCTTTTTTTTTTTTTTTTTTTTTTTTTTTAAGATTTTATTTGTTTATTTTTAGAGAGAGGTAAAGGGAGGGAGAAAGAGGGAGAGAAACAGTGACAGGCAAGAGAAACATCAATTGGTTGGTTGCCTCTCACATGCCCCCAACTGGGGACCTGGCCTACAACCCAAGTATGTGCCCTCCTGACTGGGAATCGAACCAGCAACCCCTCAACTTGCAGGGCCATGCTCAATCCACTGAGACGCACCAACCAGGGCTGCTGTGGAGTCTTTATGAATTCACTTTTATAAGCCTCATTTTTCCATGTCTACAAATCAAGGGAAGATCCTCTTTCTCAAAGACATGAGGGAAATCAGTGCAGATGCTATAAGGCAGATGTTCTGTTGCTAAAAGGTTGGTGGGAAAAGTTGCTTCTCCAGTTCTCTCAGCTGGCTCCCTGTTCTCTTTCCCTTCCTCCAGGAAAGCTCATCATCTGCAATGTCACTGGCATTGCCCACAGGCGGCCACAAGGTGAGAGCTATGACCAGGCAATCCGAAACGATGAGACTGGGCTGTGGCAGTGCCCTTTCTGTCAGCAGGACAATTTCCCAGAACTAAGTGAGGTATGTGCTGCCGTTACCATGGTCACTGAATTTCCTTGAGTGAATGATATGAGTGCCCTTGAAAGGAGTAGGAAATAGGGGTGTTTAGATAATGCTTTACCAAATGATACACGAAGGTGGAAGAAGACTAGAACACAAACAGGTCTAACATGAAGTCCTTCTGTATGCTAGTTAGTGATGATCTGTGTGCTTTCTTCTCTTCTGGCTCAGCCCTTAATGTCTGTTTCCCATTCTCGGGGCACCTAGCTCAACCAGATTAGAGATGTGAGGATATGCATTTCTAACCTGCAGAGTTGGCACAGTGTCCCTTTGCTAGTTAGACAGTATCCGTAGGCTCCCTTCAATTTTTTTGTTCTGCAAACACATTTTAATTTTTCCCACATTTTTCTTTACAATCATCTGCCTTTCTCATGGTCAGAACTCTATTAAAGAATGCTTTTTCTGGGTCTTCAAATGTTAGGCAGATTGTAAAAGACAGTTTTTTATCTTTACTCAATAAAAGAAGCAGATGGGATCTGTCCAGAATATATAGAAAGCCAAGGGGCAACTGGTTCTTTGAAGAGACTGACTTTGATGTTGCTTATGCCCACTAGGTCAGAACAAACTTGGAGAGGGGAGCCTCAGTTTCAGCTAGAAGGGCATATAGGTTAGCATAAAACTAACAGGTGATTTGATGGCCAGTGGTGCCAAACGTGAGTTACAAGTGAAAGAACGTTAGGGATGTTCGCGTTCTGTGTCAGTGGGTGGCTGAGTCATTGTGTTTTCAGACCATTTTACCGGGTGTCGATGGTAAATTATGACACTATTGCCAGCTCTTTTCGGAATGTGTGATTTCCAGAATCTTTTTTAGTTTTGTTTTTTACTTTTTTTTTTTTTTTTTTAAGATTTTATGTTTTTTATTTATTGAAAGGGGAAGGAGGAAGGGAGAGAAACATCAATGTGTGGTTGCCTCTCACATGCCCCCCAGGGACCTGGCTCGGAACCCAGGCATGTGCCCTGACTGGGAATCAAACCGGTGCTTTCAGTTTGCAGGCTGGCGCTCCATCCACTGAGCCACACCTGCCAGGGCTGATTTCCAGACTCTTAATGCTCAAGCTTCTCTCCTGATGCCCTCTTTAGGTCTGGAACCACTTTGACAGTGGTTCATGCCCAGGCCAAGCCATCGGTGTCAAAACACGGCTAGACAATGGTGTCACCGGCTTCATCCCCACCAAATTCCTCAGTGACAAAGTGGTAAAGCGACCAGAAGAGCGAGTGAAGGTAGATGAATGACTGGGTTAAGGCACTGGTTTTCAGCTGCCTAAATTGGGCTCTCTTTAACATTGGGCTGTCCCCACGAAAAGTTAGGCTCTGTTCCCAGTGGCTGTTGGTGGGGAGAGAGTTTCAGGAGATTTTGTAACTAGTTGAAAGAAGCCAGGGCAAGAAGCATCTGAATGCTTTTGTTCGGTGCCTTGTGAAATTTCATCAAGCTGCCAGCCCTGTGGGAGAGGGCTTTCTCTTCCTGTGTGGGAAGCTGTGATTTAGTCCAGGGGGCAGGAAGCAGGGCCCAGCATTGAATGCTGGGAAACACAGAGGCCAAGTTCCCTTTCTGTTCTAATAGTCTCTTTCCATTAATTAATTATGTGTAAATACACTAGATATAGCATTTGACATTTACCTATGTTGTCTCTAATCTCACCACCTGATAGGGAAGGAAATAGTACTTTCTTTTTTCAGAGAAATTCAAATGCCTTTTCCAGGATTACCCAGTTAATTTGTAACATGGCTAGTCCTGGTTCTGCCAAATTCTCTGGTTTAAGTGTTGTGAACCCCGAGAACTCCGGACTTAGGAAGGCTGGGCAAAGACTCTTTGTTTGTAATAAATGAAGCTAGAGAGATTTTCAAAGGGAGAGCTATACAGAGTGACTGGCTTTTATCACTGTTTAGATGGATGGGCTCAAGTCAAGGGTAAAGTACAAAAAATGACTATTACTTCCTTCCCCTCCAAGAAAGGGCAACCAAACTGATACCTCCTAGGAGCAGTAACTAGGCAACTTTATGGGAGAAGGTAATAGGCTCAGTGACAGGATAGGTCCCAGTAGACTCCAGTTGGTTTTCCTGCCTAGGGTAGGAGGCAGCAGTACAAGACACAGACTGTACTGCAGACCAGACTCAACCCTGAACTTAACTGCCATCAGTAGCTGGCTGGCTTTGGGCAAGTCACTCCATCTTTCGGCCTGGACTTTTGTTCACTCAAATGTAAATAGGGCCTCGGGCTAGATCGTCTTTGTCCCTTCCAGCTCAAATGTTCTGTGGATCTAGGTGGGAATGACTGTTCACTGCCGCATCATGAAGATTGACATCGAGAAGTTCAGCGCGGACCTGACCTGCCGCACCTCAGACCTCATGGATAGGAACAACGAGTGGAAACTGCCCAAGGACACCTACTATGACTTCGACGCTGAAGCAGCAGACCACAAGCAGGAGGAGGACATGAAGCGGAAACAGCAGCGGACCAGTGAGTATGCCCACCGCCATGCCTCCGCACCCCCAGTCTGAGCCTCCCTCCCTCTGCAGGATGCACATGTTGATGGCAGTTTCCCTTGCTCAGCCTCCCTGTGGGGTGAGTGCTCGGCTTCGAGATGCTGAGGCCCAGAGACATCAAAAGGGAGTCATTGGCAGGGCTGGGTCTCGGGGGTCACATTTTCTTTGCTGATGCAATGTTACTCTTCAAACTTCACCCTGTCAGTACCCTAGAGCCCTAATGAACACATCTTTCATATCAGAGAATTGAGGCTCGGAGAGGGTGAAAGAGGCTCAGATTCAATAGTGGGTCAGAAATTAAGCCGTGGTTTGTGTCCCACTGCTGTTGGTCCCCAGTTTCATCTCCTGATCTGCTTCTTTCCTTCCCTCTTCAGCATATATCAAGCGAGTGATTGCACACCCATCCTTCCATAATATAAATTTCAAGCAAGCAGAAAAGATGATGGAGACCATGGACCAGGGTGACGTGATCATCCGACCAAGCAGCAAGGGCGAGAATCATCTGACAGTGACATGGAAGGTCAGCGATGGTATCTACCAGCACGTGGATGTGCGGGAAGAGGGCAAGGAAAATGCTTTCAGCCTGGGGGCCACCCTGTGGATCAACAGTGAGGTGAGAGCCAGCCCCTGCTCGCTTCCCACCCCAACTCCTGCTTCCAAACACAAGCCATTTCTGGCCGCTTCATAATGTCATCTGACATTAGTGACTTGTATGCATTACATGTATTTTAGCTACACAAACCACCACGTAGGAGGTTGGTTGTGAAATGAGTCTTTTGATACTAATTTTGTATATTTAGCCCTGTTTCCCTGTCCTCCAAATTTTAAACTACTTAAAGAGAGCCCGTGGAAGAAGAGGAGAAAACACACATGCAGGCGTGGGCACACATGCACACGCCTCACTTTTCTCTGTCCTGTTTGTAGTAAAGTGACATTTTACGAGTTCCCTGTTCTCCGCACCATGGGAGAATCAAAGTCATTCAAGCAATTTTGTGCCTTGTAAACTTTAAATATGCGCATGACTCAAACAGATGGCTGAATTGAAGGGACTTTGCAATGTGTGAGGCCACAGCAGGTCTGGGAAGTCCACCCCCTCCCATGAGTTCTAGTCCAAAGAGATTTGATAAAGAGCCAGGAGTCTCAGCTCTGGACAGGACACATAAGGCCTTTCCCTTCTCCCCACAGGAATTTGAAGACTTGGATGAGATTGTTGCCCGCTATGTCCAGCCCATGGCATCCTTTGCCCGGGACCTTCTGAACCACAAGTATTATCAGGACTGCAGTGGCGGGGACCGTAAGGTGAGCACAGGGCCTCTTGAGGGATGACACCAGTTTCTTGAGGATGTATGAGTTTCCTTCAGTGTAGGGGTCCCTCAGCTGGTGAAGGAGGTGTACAGTCATGTGTGAGCCAGACATTGTCTACCAAGCATGCTGCTATCCCAACCTCTCCCCCTGATTCTACCCCCAGAAATTAGAGGAGCTGCTCATCAAAACTAAGAAGGAGAAGCCCACCTTCATCCCTTATTTCATCTGTGCCTGCAAGGAACTGCCCGGCAAGTTCCTACTGGGATACCAGCCCCGGGGTAAACCCAGGTGAGCACTGGTGCTGAGAAGGTGCTGCACTGGGGTCCGCAGACAAGCTAGCAGGGGAGTTAGAGGCCCTGAACAGTACTCTCTGGTTCTGCCGAACTGCCTTTCTCCTTGTATCTGCTTAGTATAGAGGCGGAGGTTGGAGGTGGGATAAGAAGATGATAGTTTAGAGGCAGAAGGCAAAGCTTCATTAAGAAAGATGCTTTTCTCAACCCTGTGAAAAGGAGATTCCTTTGCCTCTTTTCCCCCTCCCAAGGAGTGATGGAAATCATCAGATATTCTATCCACTTGACTGTCAAAGATGGGGGCCGGCACACCCATCTCTCCTTTCCGCTGTCTGCTTCACCCTTGCCAGGGCTCTCCGCACATGGTGGCTTGCTTTGCTATAGTGTGCTGACTTCTCCCTGCACAGAAGGGGCGCATCAGGAGAGCATCTTCTTCCTCCCATTGACCTTCTCTGCTCCCTTTCTGTATGACTAACAGGCCGGCCTTCTTTTATCTGGGCCCCTCTGCTGCTCACTCTGAATAGGAAAAAGTCCAATTTCCTTAGATCCATTTTCTTTGTGTTTGTTGCCCAGACTGATAACCATACCAGCCTTCTCTGTGCCTCCATCTCCCTTTGGTCCTTAGCCAAGGTCTATGCATTTCTGCTCTGATCTCTTTACTGCCTGTATGTGATGCACAGCATACCCTATGTTAGTAAGGGACTTAGTAGCCAAATGACAAGAGGCTGTAGACTTCGGCCCCTGCATAGCTTGGGCACATCTGGAATGCCGTGCTCGTTTCCGAGAAGCTTTTTCTGACTCACCATCATGCTTCCAGAGGCTCGCAGCCAGGGCTCTGTGGGGTTTGGCAACTGTCCCATAGGGAACAGTTGAGCAAACAGGACCTTTAACCAGGAGCAGAAGCCACATGATAGCTTCTTGTGGAAAGAGGCACAGACTCTTGTGTTGCAGAAGGGACACTTGAGTAGATCATGAAGCAGGTTTTAGCTTAATATAAACGAGAGCTTTGCCACACTTAGCACCGTGTGTTGACAGCAGTTCTTTATTGAGCACAGCTCTGTGTTAGCTTTTGTGCAATGAGTGCGTTACACGCACCATCTCATTTGTTCTTCACGCCCATGCTGTAGGTTTAAGAGCTGTTATCCTCATTTTACAAATGAAGCTGAGGTTCATGTTTTAGTAACTTGGGACTGTCATCTAGGTGATGAACGGTAAAGCCAAAACTAGAACTAGAACTGAGTGTGTGAACCCAGCGCCCATCCTCTTATCCACACTCTGCTCTGTGAAGTGTTGAATCAGGGCAGACTAACCACCTTCCAGAAGTGCTTCCAGATTCCAGTTCATGGGAGTCGTGTTTTGCTGCCCTGAAAGACCGCTTCCAGCTCTGACTCTCAATGACCTAAGTTTCACCCTCACCTGCAGCCCAGGATGGTGGCCCAGCCCCCAGCAAGTCTTCGGTGGCCTGTACAGAGCACACCAGGGGCTACTGACTCCTGGCCTTGATGTACTCTGCTATGTATACCTCACCTCCCCAGAGTGCGGCCTCCTTTTACAGGGTCAGGGACTGGCTCTTTCATCTCTTCTTTCCCCTAGAACCCAGTGTGACTACTTCACATGGTGGAGATCTGTTCTGGCCGCTCTCTCACAGCTGGTCCCAAGTGGTATCTGATGTATGTTTCCTTCCAAAATCCCAGGATAGAGTATGTAACGGTGACTCCAGAAGGATTCCGGTACCGGGGCCAAATCTTCCCAACTGTGAATGGGCTTTTCAGATGGTTTAAGGACCATTACCAGGATCCTGTACCAGGTGAGTTGTACTCTCTGACTTCTGGGGTGTGGTTGGAGGGACACCTAGCCTCTGAACCAAGGTAATCACTAATAGCCTTCTGCGTGGGGGGTGAAACATAGGTGTCATTTCAACTCTCTCACTCCTACTCCAGCTTCCTAGCATTAGGAAGTTCCTCCATCCACTTTGCCTATTTATCTTCATTTTTTCTGAGTGCCTCCTTCAGTCCCCTAAATTATGAAACCAGAAACATTACTGACTCTGGCTGTTCCCTGTAGGAATCACCCCGAGTAGCAGCAGCAGGACCCGGACACCTGCTTCTATCAATGCTACCCCAGCTAACATCAACCTTGCGGGTAAGGAGCTCACGCCTAGGACTGTGGCTCAGAGGAATAAAGCTGGGAGGACTTTCACATCTGATGTGCCCACCTTCCACCACTTTGTGCTTACAGATCTAACACGTGCCGTGAATGCACTTCCCCAGAACATGACCTCGCAAATGTTCAGTGCCATTGCTGCTGTGACAAGCCAAGGACAGAACCCTAATGCCACGCCAGCCCAGTGGGCCTCCAGCCAGTATGGCTATGGGGGCAGTGGAGGAGGCAGCAGCGCTTACCACGTACGTGGCTCAGGGAGGAAGTTCTTTGCGGAGGGCGGAGAAGAGTGACAGGGAACAGTCATCCTTTAGAAGTCTGTAGACTGGTCACTGCCAGTGCCCACCTTTATATGCACAGATGGTCCTTAAGAACTGTCTCCAACAGATGTTCCTTCTCCTCAGGCCCATTTGAGGGGAAAAGGGGTAAAAGAAAGCCTGGCCTTTCTACAGAGTCCTTTGGAGTCTTTGGAACCCTCAAGCCACTAGAAACTTCAAGGGGTCAGGACTGGGAGGCCCTATTGTCGTGCCTGGTCCCATCCCATTGGCCTGCCTCTGCTGCTGAGGAGGGTCGGCTGGAAAGCTCTGTGCTGAGCCCAGATTTCCAGCTTTCCAGAAACTCATGGGAAGGATAAATATGCCTCAAGTCCATCCCCATTTAACTGTTCACCCTCCTCCAGGTGTTCCCAACACCAGCCCAGCAGCCAGTGGCCACGCCACTAATGACCCCCAGCTACTCCTACACGACCCCAAGCCAGCCCATCACCACACCACAGTACCACCAGCTCCAGGCCAGCACCACCCCACAGTCTGCCCAGGCCCAGCCCCAGCCCTCCTCCAGCTCTCGGCAACGGCAGCAGCAGCCAAAGTAAGTATATGGATGATGGCATAGAACAGGGTTCAGTGAGGGCAGGTTACATCAGGGGATCAAGGGACTTAGCGTAGGCAGGTACTCCAGATCTTCTCAGGGCCATGACCCAAGTAATGTTCCAATGAGGGCTGTTTTGTGCAAGATGACAGAGGAGGCCAGTGTGGCAGCTGGCCACAGCTGCTGCCTGTAGGTACGAGGTCCATTTCTGTAAGGGTGGATGTTCACCGGTGATTGGAGGGAAGGCTTCCTTCTAGTAAGCGTCAGGAGAGTTCTGATCTGAAAAGCCCTTTCTTCTCCCTCCCAGGTCCAACAGCCACGCAGCCATCGACTGGGGGAAGATGGCAGAGCAATGGCTGCAGGAGAAGGAAGCAGAGCGACGGAAACAGAAACAGCGGCTGACACCTCGGCCATCCCCCAGCCCTATGATCGAAAGCACCCCCATGTCCATTGCTGGCGATGCCACCCCGCTCTTGGATGAGATGGATCGGTAGGGGGCCTGCTCCTAGGACTCTGGTTACCTATGAGGCTGGGAGAGGCCTGCCTCATTCCCTGCCCCTCCTTTTCTGTCCATAAAGTGGAGTGAATTGACGTTCTCCTTGGTGGTCAGCCTGGATGGGCGACAGGCTGGATGGCCTTGCAAACTTGAGCTCAGTGTACACTAGGCGACAGTTCTCCCACTCCAGGCCCCCACCAACCACCTCTCCTGGGACCAGGCTGGGAAGGGAGTGTGGCAGGGAGGAAGAAGAGGAGGATGAGAGTGGGAGTGGAACAGTTTTATATTCTACTCCCCTACAAGCCATTTTGAGCTTCTGCCCTCACCTGACTCTGGGCTGTGACCGGGCAGCAAGCTCAGCACATGAGTCTCCCCCAGCTCTTGTGGAGAGACAGATGCTATTTATTCAGTTTAGGGCAGGAGGGAGAGGAGGGGAAGTATTTCTGACCCTGACACCAACAACTTGGGTGGCTATCAAAGCAGGATTGCAAGGGGACATAGGGTTGCAGTGCTAACCTGCCCACCTGGCTACCTTCACCCACCTGCTGCCACGCCGCTTCCTGCCTGTCATTTGAATAAACAGTGTTTCTACAGAGCACCTGGCAAAGCCTCTCTCTCCCTCTCTGGCTCTTGAGGGGTGGTTTTCAGAGCAGTGTTTGGAGCTCAGAAGGGTCCCTGACTCCCTCAGAGAGGCAGTGACTCAGGACAGCAGTCAGCCTCCGCATCAGATTGCCTGGTGTCACTTTCCTGTTCCACTTCCCAGCCCTGTGACCTGGAGCGCACTCCTATTATCTAAGCCAGTATATCTCAAATAGAGATGGTGATACCTACCTCATCAGGGTCGTGAGGACAAATAGAATGTGTGAAGTGCTTGGCCAAGTGCCTGGGACTTTATAAGGCCTCAGTAAATGTTAGCTGCTGTTACTTTATTATTTTGACTCCCACACCGCCACCCCCATCCACTCTACCTACTACAGATGGCCCCCAACTTAACGATGGTTCAACTTAAGATTTTTTGACTTTACAATGGTGCGAAAGCTACACATGTTCAGCAGAAACCGTACTTCAAATTTTGAATGTTGCTCTTTTCCCGGGCCAGCGAGATGCAGCAGGATACTCTCATGATGCTAGGCAGCGGCAGCAGCAAGCCCCAGGCACCAGGGTGAACTACAGATACTCAAAGTGTGTTTGTGTTAGATGCTTTCTCCCAGCTGTAGGCTAATGTAAGTTTAAAGTAGATTGGGCTAAGTTCTGGTGTTCAGGTGTGTTAAATGCATTTTTTACCTGATGATATTTCCAACCTTACAATGGGTTTATCAGGACATAAATCCATTGTAAGTCAGGGAGCATCTGTGGACTTCTTTGGCACATTTGAGAAAGGCCACGAGTAAATCTGGGTTTCCCAACGTGAGCCTCTGCACTCTTTCCTTTTTGCAGCTGGGCCTTAGTCTCTGACAGTGCTTCTACACCAGGCAAGCGTCTGCCCCAGGGTGGGCCTCACACTCACCTGCTACACAGACACACTGGCTGGGGGAAGGGGGCGGGGCTCTTGCAGGGCAGGCCATTCCTAGACCCTGGTACTTTCCCCCAGGCCCACTGTGTCTTTTCTTCAGACTACGGACCTCCCTGGTTTCTTTGAGAGACTTGTCTCATAGCTCTGTAGTGCTGGGGAAGTGAGGCTTTCCCACTCTGTCCTCTGCCTGAGGCTCAGCAGAGAAGTCAAAAAAGGCCATTGCTACCCAGACTTGGTGAGTTCTCTTCCTTTTCATTTCTTTATTTCTTTTTTTTTCATTTATTTGAGAGAGAAACATTGATTTGTTGCTCCACTCATTTACACATTTATTGGTTAATTCTTGTACACGCCCTGACTGGGGATCTAACCCAAAACCTTGGTGCATCGGGACAATACTCTAACCAACTGAGCTATCTGGCCAGGGCCCTTCCTTTCTTCCTTCAAGATCTCTGCCTTTTTGTTGGCAAGAGCTGGGGGGAGGTGGGGAAAGGACTGGGTTTCTGTGGGGAACAGTTCAGTTCACTTTAGCACAAATGGTCTAGAAGGGCCTAGCAGGAGCAAGGACACACGGGTGATTAGATCATGTTCCCTTTGGTCTACTAGCAACTTCTCCAGGGCCACTAAAAGGAGGGAAAGGCCAGGCACAGTGGCAGAGTGGGTTAAAAGGTTCAGTTTATTAGGGGTATCACTACAGACAGTCCTACCTGTCCCTGAATGGATTTAACAGAGACCAGTCTCCCAGTACACAGAAGCTTCCTTCCCACCCCACCCAGCTGTGCTCTCCTGCCCTGGGCCTAGGATGTTAGAGAGAGAGGCTGTTACAGTCCCCTTCCCCTACCCTCCAACCTACCTTCACATGGGCTTCCTCTTGAAAGATGGATCACCCTTTAGAAACCCCTGCAGCCCTCTAGCCCCTTTGTTCCAGCTATGCCCAGAGCCCACCCTCTACCCACAGAAGCAGCCAAGTTGGAGGGAGAGAGAACAGCAGCAGGGGATCAGCTACAGGCTTGATCGTATTTATTCTTCACCCCGGTCGCCCTGGCCTCAACCGAGGTTTGATGCTGGGGGAGATTTCCTCTTGTTGACCTTGACTGGAGAGGCCTTCGCTCCAACTTTCTTGGCCTGGACTGCGTTCTTCTCTCTCTTTCTGGGTGAAGACTCCACAACATCATCACTGAAGGGCTCCTCCCGTCTTTGGTCATTGTAACTGTCCTCACTCTCCAGGTCCTCCCTGCTGTCCGGGCTGGACTCTGACATCCTGGCCAGTTCCCTTGGGCTTGCTGATCTGCTCAAGTCTGGAGGCGAAGGTTCAGATTTAACTGGGCTTTTCTTTTTAGTCAACTTGCCTTTCTTGACTTTTTTCTTCAGCTTTGCCTTCTCATCTATTTCCTCCTCACTTTTCTCTTTTTCGTTTTTCTTCTTGATCTTCTTGATAACTTTGCTGCCCTGGGACTTCCCTGTGGGACTCTCAGAGCGCCAGATGGTGATGGGAGCCGCTGAGTCCGGGGTACCGGTGATCGTGCCCATTCCTCTGCCCGTGTCGGTGGGTGCAGTGGTGGTGGGCCCCACCTGGATCGGGATGGGAGGCTTGCTTTCTTCCTCCTCTTCCTCTTCTTCATTTAGGTCATCTGCCCCACACTCGTGGTGGATGGGATGGTGGATCACTGCCACTGAGACAGGCCTGTAGCTCTTGCACCTGTGAGGGAGGAGGACAGGGAAAGAGAAGGTTGGCAGAGAGTGAGGGCCTGCGCCCCCCTGGGCCCCCATCAGCCTGCCAGCACTCACCAGCCGTACCAGAACCGCTCCACGCACTCTTCCTCTGGGATGAGCTTTGTGAAGCAAGGGGTCTGGATGATGTTGAGACAGGTTGAGCCCACATCTCGGGAACAGGCTGGGCCTACGTCTCGGGAGCTGCTGCTATTTGTCTTCTCTGAGTAGTCCTTCACCCTGCCACATGGAACTCAGCCTGGCTCCCATGCCTCCAGGACTCCCCAGGAGCCCAGAGCCAGAACCCTGAGGACAGTGGGCTTTCCCAGTGGTAACTCCAGGCTCAGCCCAGGCTGAAAAAAAAGACCTCCTCCCCATTGCTCTTGGAGTAGAGCCAGGTTTGCAAAGCTGGGGCTGGGCAGGCAATGCCTGGTCAGAGCTGAAGGAGGGAACCACAGTGAAAGTTTGGACCTGGCTCTGCCCAGGAGTCTCCTGGTTTGTGGGCCTCCCAAGGAGGAGGGTCCTTACCTGCAATCGCAGCCACAGTGGCTGATGGAGTGCAGGTGCAGTTTGTAGTGACCATAGTCAGAGGTGAAGGGGTGGATGAGATGCCCCACGCACTGCTTGTGTTTCCAGCAGCACCTGTCAGTGTCCTTGAATTCACCTGAGGGGCAGGAATCTGGGTCACACAGGGGTGGCGGCAGCAGCAGCTCAGTCTAAAGGCTTCACCATGTTCACCTGCCACCGCACCCCACAGAGCGGTCTCTACCTCATGGTAGTAATTCAGCCCAGTAGTAACTCCAGGTCTCAGCACTCTGCTTTCTCCAGTCCCCTGCATGAATCTGCTGCCCCCTGCAGGCTCCCAGGAAAATGTCTCACCAAGGTCCTCACCAAATGCCCTTTGCTGTCCTGTGACACCTGCCTCTTTCCCTCCCTTCCCCTGCCTCCCATGGGAGCCTGCCCCACTGGGGCCCTCCACTGACTCTTGCTCGCCTTTCACCCAGCTGCTGGGAGTTTGCTACCTCACTTGACAGGGTGCCTGCTAGGGGACGGTCCTTTTACCATGGCAGACTGTGGAATGCCACTTAAGAGTGCCCAATGATTAGAGCCAGTAACAGCGTCCTTAGTATCTATGAGGCCTTCATCTGAGCCCTCAGAGCCTCTGAAGCCATTCTGGCCCCAAGGCCTCCTACGACGTGGCAGCTGCAGCCTGGAGGGCAGCTGGGGCCTAGCCTACCGCATGTCATGCTCCTGGCTACCTCTCTGGACTCTGGTCCTTGCTTTTTCCCTGCCTCCCTTCTTCAAGCCCCTTCTCTCCAGACACCTTTCTCACTTCTCTCCCCTTTCTCACGCCTACTCTTGATTCTTTCCCTGCTGTTGAATCATCAAATTCCCACTCCATTCTCTCCAGTCCTTAGAGCCATGGGCTTGAACCACCCACCCAAGCCTGAGCCCTTCTACCCCTTGTAGGCTGCACAGATACTGTGTCCCCTTTCCCAGGGCACAGGGGAGAAGCTGCTGGAGTGAGAGTTTGGGATTAGGGGGAAGCCCTGGAGAAAGCGTCCTACATCTTTCCCTCAACTGAATGCAAGTCCTGGACGCACACTGGAGTCCCCCAGCCTCTGCCCACACCGCCTTACCTCTGACCCTGCCCAAGGCTCCAGTCTGTCAGTGGGTCTCCCTTCTGCCCACCCTCTAAAAGGTAAGCCTTCGAAGTGATTCCACGTGCCCAGGATTTCACACACCAGGGCAGAGTGGACAAGGCACCTTCCTGCAGGTCCCTTTGGACTCTGGCTCCATCCCCCTTGGGAGAAAGAAGTGGGCAAGCACCAGTGACTTCCTTGGCAGCCTGGCATGGGATCCTAGGGCTGGCTCACTGCCCCTGAACAGACCAGAAGGACTGATCCAGCCCCTACAAGGTGTGAAACTGGGGCAAGAACTGCTATAACCCAGGCTTGGGATGTGTTAGTCCAAGTAGCCTTAAAGCACTTGAGGAAGGAGTAGACAGCAGCTTGGTTTGAGCCTTGCCCCACATCTCTACCCCCTCCCCTCCTCCCAGCAGGCTGTGAGGGCCTCAGGTCCTCTGTACACTCTTGACCCACTTGGTGGCCTCCCTTTCTGCTTCCTCTCCCCTCATGCCCTTTCTTCATCAGCATGTGAAGCAGGACCTTGCAATACTACCACCACCTCTGCTTGCTTCAGCACTACTGAACTGGGGCGAAGGGTGCGTAATGGCAAGTATCCTGAACCTGAAGCCAGGTAGGCCTGAGTCCAAGTGTTGGCTCTATCACTAGCTGGGTGACTGAGGGCCAGTTATTTTACTTGTCTTGTCCACGAAATGGGGGTGGTGGTAATACCTATTTTGCAGAGCTGTTGGGATGCCTCAGTTCACATGTCAAAGATCTCCGTGCCCCATAAAATGCTATACAAAGGGGTGATCATGGTCTCCAGAAAGGGGCCCTCTCTGGCATGAATAGGTGATGGGGTGAGGGTGGGGTGGTGGGGTAACCCCTTCAGGACCAAACCCTCCCTCCTGCCTACCACCAAGTGTCACCTTTCCCATGTCAGGGGTGGTGGGAACCCCTGGGGCCAGAGATTTCCCCTGGACCCACCTTCAGAGGAGAAGGTAGATGCGTCAGTGCTAGACGCCACAGCAGCCAGCAGATGTCCTCTTTCCCAGCTGGGTAACCTGTTTGCATCTGAGAGAGTACAGAGTGGCAGCAGCAGTGCCCCCTCCCCAGGCCTTTTACTCATCAAACATTTTCTGAGACTCTCCAGGTGTCAGGCCCCAGCCATATCTAAGATGCCGAGGTTAAAAAGAAAAAAAGTCCCCACTCTCAAGGGGCTGGGGGGACGTAGTTTGTGTGGAACAGTTTGTGACAGTGGTGTGGTGCAGACCGATGCGGGGGGGTAGGACAGTGGGGAGGAGGCCTGGGAAGCAGAGAGCAAGGGCACCTACTGAGACGGTGGGGGGTGGGGGTTAGGGAAAGATTAGGAACGTTATCCCGGAAAGAAGCACAATAGGAGCTGAATCTGGAGAAATAATAGGACTGAGCCAGTCTAGGCAAGGAAGGACAGATCAGGGAATTGTCATAGAGTACGTGGAGCTGGGTCAGAAGTTGACCCAGCAGACCAGCTGGGACAGCAGCTGCGTCAACAACCACAGGGCAGAGTCTGCCACTTTCCTTTTCTTCCCAAGATTAGCTTTATCCTTTGGGGAATCAGGAACTGAGTTCTGTTTAAGGAGGGGAAGCTGATTGCTTAGGGACTGCAGCTGGGCCTTCACTGGCACTTGGTCATCTTCCTACAGTTCCCTGGTCAAGTTCCTGCTTTCCACAGAGCAGTAAGTACTCAAAATTTATCGAACATTTGAATGAAGCATCAAAGCACTTCCCTGGAAACTCCTACCCTGCTGCTGTTCCTCTCAGCACATCATTGCACCAGCCTTCTCTGTGGCGGCCTCCACCCCATCAACTCGCCCCCAGCCTGGGGAAGCATCCCTGCTTCCTCCTGCCCAAGGCACCTGAACTCTAGGTCCCAGCCAGAATTTTCACTTTCTCCTTCTTTAATGGTTGGTTTTTTCCCTACAGGCTATGAACACCTTTCAGCAAAACAGTCTACGAACCCTGCTTCTCCCTCTACCACTGCATATCCCCCGCCCCCCCCCCACCTTCCTTTGCAATCCAAGTTTATTCACTCATTTAATGGACATTTAGCTTCTTCACTAGACCCCAGTCAGGAGGCCCGGTCGCCACCTTCAGTGAGCTCAGAACCCTCCCCTCTCTCCATTCCAGTCACCTACCCATGGCAGCCATCCCATCCCCTCTGACAGACTAGCCCGGGCCAAGGCTATCAACAGTTTCCCAATGGCCAGACCCAGTGGCCTCCTTTTCATCTTATCTCACCCTGTTAACCAGTCAATCTCTTTCTTCTGCATACTCTGTTTTCTTTGGCTCGCATGCAGACCTCTCTCCTCTCTTTCTTCTCTGACTAGCTCTTTAGTGCTTTCTTAACTCCTCGGCTGCACACCTTAAATTGATGATTACCAGGGTTTGTCTTGGCTTTCCTTCTCAAAGTACAAGATTGTCTCGGCTAATGTTACCCAAGTCCGTGGTTTCAGCGTCCACCAATCAGATGACATACATCGGGTGGGTCTCCAGTCCGGACCGCTTTCCTGAGCACATGGCCAGTATCCTTTCTGATGTTCCCAAACACCCTAGACCAACAGGTCCCACACCAGCCTGCCATCTTCTCCTCACTCTCCATGACCGACCCACTTGTCTCTTCCATTTCAGAGAGCAGCAGCCACCATGGCTAGAAATCCTTTCCCTGATTTCTACACCAGCTTGGTGACCAAGTCTTGTCCTGCCCATCCTCTCCCACTTCTGCCTCTTGCTTGGTTCACACTCTTGTTATCTCTGACCAAGACACTGCAGTAGCCTCTGGCCTGGCTTCCCTGCCTCCTGCCTCACTTCCCTCATCCAATTGTCACAATGCGGCCAAACTGAGTTTTCTAGAATGCCAACTGGCCCACCATGTTCCTCTTCTTTAACAGCATTCCACTACCTTATCATGATGTAACTCCTTATCACGCCCCCACCCCAGAACCCAGGCCCTGGTTTCTTCCTCAGTTATCAGTTCCTCCCACTCATCATCTCCTCCTCCATTGCTTCTCTCCTGCCTTCTACTCCCCAGAAATATCTGCTCATCTTAGAAAGAACAACGATATTCGAGTAGTATTAGTCACACATATCTTGTTCCCCTTTACCCCTTTAGGGTACTTCATATATTTATAGCATCTTGAGAACAAGGCCCATAGTTCCTCTGCTTATGCAGATCCTGGGACATGGAGAGTACTCAGTAAATGTTGGTTGATAGAATAAATCAGGGGTGTCAAACTCATCTTCACCAAGAGCCTACTCTACTCTATTTATTCTATTCTACTCATGCATCTATTTGGAATAAATGCATGAGCAGGATAGAATGAACCCTCTATTGGAGCCACAAAGAAGCTATGACAGTGGAAATTCTGCCCAGGGTTCAAACCTGGAGGCTTTTTTGGGGAAAGAGAATTGACCCAGGGTGAGAGCATTTTCACAGTGTCAGGCACTGTGCTGGCTTTTAAAAGATGCCTTTGATTCTAGATGCTCTCACCACAGCCCATTCTCTGAATGGGGACACGGAGATTCAGAATAAGTAAGTTGTCCAAAGACCCAAGTTAATAGATGGCAGAGTAGGATTCAAACCTAGTCTTCCCGGCTCAATAATCTGCTCTTTCAGCTGTTTGTTTGGGACTCCGATCCAAAACCTGTGCTGCCAGATGTCACTTCCTACTATACCTGCTCAGCCCTAACACAGCCAATTCCCCATTCTCTGGCTTTACCCAATCCTGACTCTGACAGCCTCCCTTATCCACAGCCTGGACCTAAGGTTAGGCCAGAGGGCCTGTGCCTGGTCTCAAACTCTGCTTTGTCTGACTCCACTTCCCTTGTTTTTCTCCAGAGTCACCATGGAAAAGGTCTATATGCAGGGTCCACTAACTTCTGCCAAGCCCCAAGAAACCCTGACAATCATAGCTGTTTGCCAAGGAGTGGGATTTAGTAACTCCTCGGATCTGAGGAAGGCAATCTGCTTTCTAGTTTCACAGACATCAGAGAGCTTCACTGAATCAGTCCAGAGCTCCAGCGGCAGAAGCGTATAGACACGTGGCAGGATGGGGCGAGTGATAGCTTGAAAGGAAGAGGGAGGCTTGTGGTCTCTTTCTCCCCAAGACATTAATTGGGGTACAGGGTCCTAACTCGAAACTCACAGGTGATGCTCATTTGTACAGAATCCTCCCAGTCCTGAGGGCCGAGGAGCTTCCCCGCCCTTGCAGCACAGACGGTGGGGTTCCAGGTTGGACACCAGAGCCGCTGAATAGGGGAAGGAGGGAAGGAAGGTGGAAGGGAGAAAGGAAGGGAGGAAAAAAAACAGGAAGGGAAGGAGGGAAGAGGAGGGAGCAAAGCAGGGGAAGTGTGCACGGTCTCCTTGGAAATGCAGCCCTGGCCCCGCCCACACCTGAAGGCGATTGTGATGTCATGCATGGAACCTCCAGACTCCTTTTTGCCCTGAGTCAATAGAACTCTCTGCCCAAGCCCCGGCGGCAGGACCGTGGACGCTGGACCGTGGGCTCCAGCCAAGCCCAGCCCTTCTAGGGCTACTGCACAGCAATGCCTCCTAGCCGTACAAAGAGGAGTTAACTCTTGCTCCAGCCAGAAGATCCCAGCAAAACCCGGAGGTTATTCTCCAGGGCCTCAGGACCCCAGTCCTGAATCACTGGTCCGTGGCTCGACGTGAGCCCGCCCCCAGGCTGTAACTGCGCCCCATCCTAGCCCTTGGCTCCGCCTCCTTCGTCAGGTTCACTGGTTCCACAGCCTCAAGCTAGCCCCCCAAGCCCAGGCCGCAGCTCGAAGCCCTCCGCTAATCTTCTGCCCCGCCCTCTCCTTACCACTGCTGCTCTCATCCCAGATGTTGGCATTGTCCTCAGTCTTTTCCTTAATCCACTTTTCAATCGTCATTCTCGTCCTGACCCACATAGCTCTCAGCCCAGTTTTTCCTCTCTACAAGACTCTTCCTCACAGAACTCCAACCCTGAACCTGAGCTTGGCCGAGCCAACCGTAAACCCCAATCTCAGCTTCGCTCCCGTCCAGCCCTCAACAAAGCCTCGTGCTTGCCCAACCTCTCCATCTACCTTCCCCCGCCCCCGTTCTAGGATGTGTTGTCTTCTCAGCCCAAGTCTAAGCTTCAGCCCAGCTCTTCTTCTGAGGCACCCCAGGTCCTTCAAAGTTCTTCTCTCTTTGTCCCACTTTAACCTTAGTGCCTCACCTTTATCTCAGGCCCAGCCCTCAGTCCCATCCCTAGTTCCTCTCCAGACCTACCCCCAGCTCTTAACTCCACCCCCACTTTGGCCCCGCCCCATCCCTGTTCTTAGCCCCACCCAATCCATTCTTTCAACCTGACACTGGTCTGCTCCTGGCCCCTCCCAATCCCTTCCGAACCCCGCCGCGGCCCTTAGCTCCTCCCCCAAACTACACTAGTACCTCTCTCCGGGTTGAGAAGATACCGCTTCCAACCACACCATCCACCCATCCCGGCTCTTCTGAGGTTCCTCCAGCCCTGGAAGGCCGGCTCAATCGCTCTCTCCGCCTGCAGGCTCGTCTGATGAGGATTTGCCCATTCTCAGCCGCCCTGTGGCGCCCAACCCCAGAGCCTCTTAGCAGCGTTACCTTCTAGCTCGGATCGGGCACCCTGATCCAGAGAAATACTGCACAATAAAGATGTTAACATAGAGTATGGGTCTTGGTCACTTTTTCCCAAAAGTTATAATAGTTAAGATTTTTCAGTTCTTCTATGTGTTTCATTCTGATTCCATTCACGCAAATTTATGTTTCCATAGGCTTGCCCAGTGCTGAGAGCAGGATCCACTGCATTAATCCCTCGCACCGTACACCCCTCACACCTTAAGTATAGCATACACATTGCATATGCTTGTATCACACACATAGTGTACCTAAAAAAAATCTACTCGCCACACAGACTAATACAATGTGCACATGCCCCTCACAGGGGCTACCCAGAACAAAGAACCATACCCCTGCTCCCCACATTTTCCTCAGCACAAAAACTCCACAGCAGTGTTGTGGTGCCAACTACACACACACACACACGCACACGCACGCACACGCATGCACACACACAGAGTTAGAGGCTCTGTGCAAGGCAAGGCAAGGGGTAATGAGCAGTCTTAATTGGGAGCAAAGATAAACAAACAAAAAATTCCAGGAGAGTGTGAAAAAATGTTAGAGCCATATAGCCAACATTCCCAAATCACGCCCCTCAATTTCTCTTGGCACCAGGCTCCAAAGCCAAGATATGCCTCAAAGGACAAAAAGGAAAAGATGGTATTTGAATTTTGTTTTCTCCAGAGAAACCAACAGCCTTTCCTGCTGCTGCTCCTCTGCACGATACCCTCCTTCACTTTCCTCCAGACCCAGCAACCTGCATGGGTAGGGTCACTGCCCAAAACCTCCAGCTCCAGGAGCAGCAGGGGATGGGCAAACAGGAAAAAGGGGAGTGTGCAGAAAACCAACCCTCCCAGAACAGAGGAGCGGGCTGAGAATGAAAGCAGGCATAGAATGGACAGAGCACTTGCTGACTGGGAGCCAGGATCTGTGTTCTAATCTTGATGCTCCACAGCCTCCCAAGGTGATGCCAGGCCACACGCGTCCCTCCATTGCTGGGCCAGACGCCTGAGATACTCCAGCCAATCTACTTGTATAGCTCTGGGTCAGATGTCAACAATAAGTCAGGTTCTTGGTCACTCGTCCAGTAGAAGGTTATAAGCCCAGGCTGGCATGGCTCAGTGGATCAAGCACTGGCCTGTGAACTGAAGGTCATTGGTTTGACTCCCCGTCAGGGCACATGTCTGGGTTGCAGGCCAGGTCCCTAGTTGAGGGCATGGGACAGGCAACCGATGGATGTACTCACATTGGTTTCTCTCCCTTTCTCCCTCCCTTCTTTCTCTAAAAGTAAATAAAATCTTTTAAGAAAAAGATTATAATAGTTAAGGTTTTTGAGCCCTTCCTATGTAATTAGTGCTTTCTTATTTAACCCATGAAATCTCATCAGCATTATCAGCCTCACTTTACAGAAGAGAAAATTGAGGCACAGAGTATAAGTGATTTGCCTGAGTGTCTTAGGAGGGATAGCGAGGGTTCAAGTGCAGGTCTTCCTTAGAGTGCCTCTCTCTCTCTCTTTTTGAAGAGGGAAAAATGCACACAGTAATTTTTATTCAATTTAGTTTAATCATGTTATAAACTGTAAAAAGACACCACTCATAACTTTATGTTTATACCCCTAATATAGTTAGATGATAGGAGATCTTCTGAGTAAGAGCCCAGCCCCTACCCTCCCTGGGCCAAAGGTATCCAAAACCAAATCACTTCTGTGTTCCTCTCAGACAACTATCTGTTAAAGGGAAGGTGAGAAGAGGCTAGAAAAGTAAAATATTATCCAGTGATAGAAATTTGGCTATAAGCACCGAGTAGGACACATTTAGGGGGAAGGGCTCTCAAAACCAACAATTCAGATCTCGCCCAATGAGAGTGCAGCCCCCCAAACCTGGTCCCTAAGGGCCCAGCTTGCCTGAGGCCTGCCCCAGGGCTGGGGATGGCCAGCATCCCAGCAGAAGACTCCAGTTCCAAGATCGCCATACAGCCCTGCCCATTCCATATCCCTCCTCCCCAACAAAGGACTCCAACCCCCAAACTGCTAATAACAGAGAATTTAATGCATAAGGCACAGTGTAAGGCTGGGATCATTAAGCATCCTCATACCCAAAGGGCCCAGCAGGCATAGCAAAAGCAGCAGGGACCATCTCTCCACTCCTGGACACCCTGCAGAGCCCCTGGGGAAGGGGACATCCAGTCTTTGGTATGGTGCCTAGGGGCAGGAAGTGACTAGCATGGTCCCAACTACCCCTCTGGGGGTACTGCCACCAAGGGGCAGCTCTTTGGTCTGTAATAACAGTCAGTGCAAAAGTCCAGGGGTAGAGGTCTGGGGGAGTCAAAGCGGCACAGCGCCCCAAGGCTGAGCAACCCCTCATCCCTCAAAAGCAACATGTAGGCCTCTTCTTGCTGGCGGTTAGGTACAGGTTGTTGTCGTCGCTGTTGATGCCTGAAGAAGAGTGGGAGATATGTGAAGCAGGGATTGGAGGTTCCCCGTGCTCTCTGCCACCCGCATCCAGGAGGGCACTCACGGACAACATCCCCAATGCTCCGGGCCCCCGATTTCTCCAGCTCAGCCAGCACATTGGCCTCAAAGGTCAGCGCCGCGACACGAAAAAAGAATTCCCGGACATTTTCACCTGACACAGGGAACAGATGGGTGCTTAGGGGCAGTTGCAGGCCTGGGGTCATTGGGCACAGCTGGAGTTGTAGGAGTGAGAGGCAAGGTAGGCAGGAATGGCACAGCAGAAGGCCTGAAGCCTCTTACCAGTGAGAGATGAGACTGCCCAGTACTCAGCCTTCATCTCTTGGGCCACCTTGAGTGCGTCTCTCTCCATTAGCACATACTGAGCAGGAGTCTGAAGGGAAGTCAGAGTCAGCCCTGGCGGGAGCTCAGTTCATTACAGCATCGTCTCAAAACACCAAGGTTGTGGGTTTGATCCCCAGTCAGGGTGCATATAAGAATCAACCAATGAGTACACAAATAAGTGGAACAAATTGATGTTTCTCTCTCTCTCCCTCTCCCTTCTTCTCTCTTTTTAAAATCAATCAATTAAAAAATCTTTTTTTGTTAAATTGGGAA
The DNA here is from genome assembly GCA_004027475.1 of Anoura caudifer. NCBI lineage: Eukaryota > Metazoa > Chordata > Mammalia > Chiroptera > Phyllostomidae > Anoura > Anoura caudifer. The sequence goes on from PVKU01002416.1 coordinate 48,263, forward strand.
AAAAAAAAAAAAGATCCCTGGCCAGTGGCTCAATTGGTTGGAGGGTCGCCCGGTCGGGGAACACATCTAAGTTGCAGGTTTGATCCCCAGTTGGGGTGCCTACGAGAGGCAACCAATCGATATTTCTCTCCATCCCTTCCCTTCACTCTCAAATCAATAAGCATGTCCCCAGAGGACAAAAATAAATAAGTAAATAAATAAATAGTAAAATTAAAATAAGAAAGTCAGAGTTAGATGCAGGAGGGTTCTCACACCATGCTGGGAAGACCCCCCATGGGCACACTCACACTCAGGTCCTTCTTGGAACCCACAAGGAAGAGAAGAACGCTGGCAGGGTCGTTCTCCTTGAGCGCATCCATGAGCCACTGCCTGCCACCGATGGCGGACATCAAGAGATGAGCTGGGCGGACCCCTTCCGCTGACACTCACACGCCCAATTATCCTCCCTCTGCTCCTAGTTGCAATCTTCCCTTCCCCCCATACCCTAAGCACCCCTCTTTTCTGAACCCTCTCTTCCCAGAGACCCAATATATTTCAGCATCCCCATGTACCTGGTATGTTCCAGGGAGGCCACATCATTCAGACTGAAGACAATGATGACGGCTGAAAGAATGGCAGAAACAGTCCCACACTGATGGACACTACCAGCTCATTTCCACAATCCCCTCAGTCTACAATTAGAAGCCAGGTGCACCCACTACTCCACCTCACCCAGCCCCTTACCTTGAGCTCCTCGGTAGTAGGTTGATGCAATGCATTTGAATCTCTCCTGTCCAGCAGTATCCCAGCTGGGAGGAAGAAGGGGTGAAACAGAGGCATGGGGATGGGAGGGCGGTAGGATGTAGGTGCTAGAGGAAGAAAGGTCTGGAAGAGGTAGAGGAAGCACTTACAGCTGCAGACTGAAGGGAACGCCCAACACCTCAAATCGTTCCATCTCAAAGTCCACTCCAATGGTGGCCTTGTAATTCTTATCAAAGGTGTCTTTGCAGAACCTGAGGGGGCACCAGAAGTTCTGGCCCTGAGCCCAGGTGATCTGGCTAGGCCTGGCCCTCCCCTCCCCAGCCCAACCCAGCTCAGTCCAGCACCCTCTTACCTATTAATAAGACAAGTCTTCCCCACCGACAGGTCCCCCACCACAATGACCTTGGAGATTTTAAATCTGCTGGACACAAGAGGAGGCAGGAGGAGTGGGCACTAGTTGTCTCACTCTAGGGAGTCCCAAAGTTCCCTAGTAAGTCTACAAAGGTAGCTGCATCCAGGCTGCAGTTCCTGGAGACACCAGGCCTCCCGGACAGCTTTCCTGGATAGATGTGCTGGCCAGCAGGGTTTTGTGCTTTTGTGTGAGAGACATGAATTTGAATTCCAGCTCTCACACTTACTAGCTGTATGACTTAGGACAAGTTACCTAGCCTCTCTGTCTCAGTTTCAACATTTAAGTGGATATTTAAAATATATTTTATTGGGGTGTTGAGGTTAAAATGAGATAAATCTTCTATATTGTGAAACATACCTCCCACACACACATGCATTTTAACATCTCCGAAACCAGGGTACATCTTAAATGTGACGTGTTTTCCATTTAATAAAAGGCAGTAACAGTATCCAACACAGTGCCTGGCACAGAGCAAACCCTACACTAACAGTGGCAACCGTTACTCATACTCCCTTTTCACCCACACTTGGACTCATGGATGTAGACAGTCCCCGCCCTGGGGCTTGGATGGTACGTGGGAAGCTGAGCTGGGGACCACATCATCCTTCTCTGTCAAAAACTGAAGTGCCACCTTTCAGCCAACCCCGTTTCATTGGACTCACCATAATCTTGCTGAAAATAAAGGGGTCAATGCAGTGTCATAAAAAGGGGGAATAACCACACAGCTGGTAGGCAGAAGGTTCAATGGAGCCCCAAGGGAGTGGACGATACCACTGCCTTGACTACAAAGTTTCCTGGGACTTCCTTTCTGTATTTTGGGTGTCTCCAACTCACCCCACGGTGCCTGTCCGGTGCTCCTGGCAAGCGCAGGTGACCCGGGGGTGGAAGTCTTTGCGCACGTGCAAAGCGGCTTCCTTCCTCAGGTACTGAAAGGGATAGAAGACAACTGGCCACCCACCACTGGCCCCCTCTCGCAGCCAAGCAGCCTGGCTGGGGGTGGGGAGGGGACCACCCAGAAGCAGCAGGCCTAGCTGGGTGACAGGGCTGGGCCCAAGCCTCTAACTGGCCTGATGCCTCCTCCTCCCCGCCCACACACCACCGCAGCCAGAAGCCCGACGTGGCCCCGATGCCTACCTGGGGCAGCTCCGCCAGGACGCGGTCCCTCCGCACCGGCGCCAGAATGTTCATCTTGGCTGTGGCCTTGTCGAGCGCCCTGAGAAGGCGCGGAGGCCTGATCCGCCCCAGCGACCCGGGCCCGTGAGGACCCGACAATCACCCGCGACCGAGGAATCCCGACTATAACTCGGGGGCACGGGGAGCCTACGGGAACCCGCGGCCTCCGGGATGCTACGATCACCGAGGGCCACGGAGATGAAACAATCACCCGGGGCCGGACCGTCCCGAAGACGACTCGAGGGCGGGGAGACCCCTCGGCCGCCAAATGGGGACTCGGAGTCCCGTCCCGGGGATCCCGGGCCCGCGCAGACCCTACAATAACTCGGGGCCGGATAGTTCCTACAATAACTCGAGGCGGTGGAGCCCCGACGACAAGTCGGGGTTGAGGCGGCCCCACCATAACAGAGCGGTCCAAGGGCGCGGGTGCGGCCCCACCACACGGGGTCAGTGTGGGCCGGGCCAGCACTGCGAGGCCGCGAGCCGCTGGAGGAGGGGGCGAAGGGCCCAGTGTGCTGCGGGGCCCCGCGTCCCACTCTACCCTCCCTCTGCCAGCGCTGTAACATGATTCCCGGAAATTCCTGAACAAGGGCCGCCCCCTGCCCCTCTCCCTGCAGCTCCGGGTCTCGCAACCCGTCCCAGACTCCCCATCCTCTCCTCCTCCCTGCACTGCCCTAGGCTCCCTCGACAGACGCTTCATCCGGGACCAGGGCCGCCCCCACCCAGGCTGGAACGTGCCCAGATAGGGATCCCCAGGTTGCTCTGCCCTGCACCTCTGCGGGGCTGCGTCTCCATGGGGGCCCTTACCCAGCCGAACTGATGATGGGGAATCGGTGACTGCTGCGCAGCATCTGGCTGCGCCAGGACCCGCGGGGAGGGGTAAGGGGGAGAGAAGGGGCCCAAGGAGAGGCGGCGCTTCTCTCCTCAACTCCAGGCCCAGGACGTGACTCATCGAGTCTGCCCCCGCTCGCCGCCCTTGAGCCCTGGGAGCTGGGGGGTAGGTAGCAAAGAGGGGGTGCCAGGGAAGGAGGTGGATGCCCACCGTAGAGAGAGACGTCCGAGGTCTGGCGTCTTTTCCTCGAAGGCTACCGAGTAAGTTGAGGGGTGGGTAGGCTGAAGACCAAGCCTCCTCCCTCGAGGGGAGGATAAAGGAGGGCTAGATGGATCGGGAACTCCGCCCTTGGGGGAGGTCACCGCTCAGGAGCACGGGGACTCTCCTCTGGTACTGGCCTCCTGTATGACCCCTTTGGAACCTTCCCAAGGACTTTTCCATTTTGCAGTTCTTTAGGATAGAATCGGGATAGCACAATACAAATCTCACCGTTAAAGGGGAAAGCAGGTTCTAAGAGGCGAGGAGGAAGATAAAAAGGGAGGGGTGAAGGCAGAGTAGACACCCGCCCTCTGAGAAGCAAACTAGAGCCTTACTAAACTTTGCTGTGTGTCCGGAACTGAATTTGAGGATGCAGAGATGACTGGGGCAGGGAAGGCAAGACTACTTAAAGGGAAGGGACTGTGAATGGAAAAGCTATAAGAAAAGCTAGCAAATGCTGGAGAAATCTGTGCGCTGGGTGTTTGGAATATTGGTAGTTTTTCAAGAGTATTGTCGAGAAAGCGTATGAAATCCGACGTAGGTAAAGAAGGGAGATGTGGCCACCTCCCACCTCCTCTAGTACTTCGCTCCTCACCTCTGCCTGACTCGATTTTTTTCTGCCACAAAATCACCCTTATTGATAAGCCACGTCTCAATCTCCGGACCTCAATTTCCACAAATGTTATTTGAAGTAGATGGGCCTGACAAGTTCTGCTCTAACGTTCTAGAACTCTGCTTCACCCTCCGAGTCAATCTAACTATATCTATTACGGTTTGCAGTGTAACTGCCTCCTGGAACTGCAGTCCTTTTCTCTGAAGTTGCTCAAGATCAGAAACGCTCAGGACCACACGCGAGTAGCAGCCTGCTTATCCGCTGCAGCGGATAAACACGTCTCAAAAAAACTACAACCCCCAAGAAGCTCTATGATCTTACCAGGGGAGGCGTGGCTCATGCTTAGTCCCTCTCTGGAGACAATTAAACCTAACTACTATTCCCGGCGGGCGCCGCGCTACAGGTCACCCAATCAGCTTTAAGTAAAAGAGTATCGCGAGTCTCGGTGAGACTTGGCTCTATAAGCTCGTGGGGACGAGTCTAGGAAACCCTTTTCACGAAGATGGCGCCCAAAGCGAAGAAGGAAGGTGTGTGCCGGGGTTTGGGGCGGAACATTGGCTGGTTGGCCTGGGATCCCTACAGAGCGAACGAACGGAAAGGACAGTGGCTAAGCTAAGACTTAGGTGTCAGCTCAGGAGCTGCTCCTCTCGTTTCGGCCAGTCTGCGGTGCGCGTGGGCCCAACCGCATGGGCTGGGCTCCGGTTGAAGGGTGAGGGGAGGGAAGCTGACAGCCAGATAGCGGACTTGGGAACTATACGCATCCACAGATCACAGCTTCATGTCTCCAGACTTGTAAGGAATCAGTTCCCTCAACTTAACTCTTTTCCTCTTTTTTTTTTTTTTTTTTTCAAACTTACCATTTTCATTACAGACAGCCATGTAATTTCCCAGGATGGCTGTGAGATAGTCTGTATAAAACTACTCGCGTGCATCCTGGCAAGTATCAAGCGTTCGAACATTGCTAATTACTTTTTTCTGTGTCAGATACCTGGAGTTACTCCAAGTGTGCCCCATTACCGTGCATATGATGGAAAATGTTTAACCTGAGACTTGTGATGTCTTCAAAGGAACCACTGATGCGCGTGCAGCCTGGGGCGCCCACTACCGGTCTTCCGGCCAGAAGTGATAGGCTTCTGAAACCCGCTTCCACATTTTCTTTTCTTTTCTCAGCCCCTGCCCCTCCCAAAGCCGAAGCCAAGGCGAAGGCTTTAAAGGCAAAGAAAGCAGTGCTAAAAGGCGTCCACAGCCACAAAAAGAAGAAGATCCGCACGTCACCTACCTTCAGGAGGCCTAAGACACTGCGGCTCCGAAGGCAGCCTAAATATCCTCGGAAGAGCGCCCCCAGGAGAAACAAGTCAGTACTGCCCTCTACTCTTCCTCCTCCGTCCCCCTCCCCTTTATAAGAGAAAGTTTAGGAAATTAAGAGGTAGGAAAAGTGAGCCAGGTGGCTGTGTAGGCTACCAAACTTAGAGCTTGGCTTCTCAAAAACATGTACTTAACATGTTTCCCTAATGGGATTGTGAGGAGATTGTTAATGCCTTCCTTATTTAAGAACAAGAAGAGACTGTTTTCACTATTGGCAGGAATTATTTAAAACAACCCATAGTTAGTGCCAGGGTTAATTAATCGTTAGGTTAATTATCACTTTATATGTTAGGGTCCACCTTCTTGGAAGTATGAAGTAGGACTTAGAACATCTAAGTTGTAGGGCTTCAGGTTTAGTTCATTCCTCATAGCACCTATTGCTGCAGGGAATAGTTGTGGAAGGTGGCAACGTGGGATGATGTAGGTTGATAAAAGGAGATTTATCATCTGTGCTGGACAGTGAAGGCCTGCAACAGTATACAGAAACTTCCTTTTCATCCACTCTCAAATTTTTACACTTGGATAATGGTTAGTGGGAAATTGCACAAAAGGTTGGAATACTTCAGTATTTTGGTGTCATGCTGCTGTTAATAACTGACCTTAGGAACCACAGATTAGAGACAAGATATGATGGTGAAATAGAGTGGGTTGTGTCCCTCTGGAGGAAAGCAAGCACTTGACAGTCTTTTCACCCCCTTTTGGACTTAGCATTTAGTGTAAGAGGTTGAGATCTGACTTTCAGCTTCAAAATGAGAAGG